>JAQFXV010000475.1:0-21870 GCA_034694065.1 Camisia spinifer
TTTAAACAATGCTTTTATGTCTAATCTTAATAACAATTTCAATCTAAATTACATTTTAAGATTCTTCTTATTTTATTCAATTATTTTGAAAGCAATAAAACTATTTTTCTGGAACTGTCATTCTTTTAATCAATCATTTTTTTATTTATCTCTCATTTTATTCATTGAATTTTCTTCAGATTTTACGCAAATTTAATGTTTACTATTAATTGTCGATAAGTTTATTATAATAGTGATTAATAATGAAAATTTACATCAAGAATAATAATAAGAAAACATTGAATGTCGAAAATTAGAACTTAAAAAGTTTCATAAACTTTGAAGTCTTTCAAAAGCATTTCAATGATATTCAATGAGAGTTAAAATTAAAACAATTCTGAGGACATGAATCGGCAAAGAATGAAATTACTTTCAATATTTGGGATTTTAAATTTTCATAACTTTCAAACTTATTATTCATAATTATTTAGAATTATTCTGAATTATTCTGTTCTAAATATGAATGTTCAAGAATTTGTCATCAATTCAATTTAGTATTTGTTTAATATCTTAAATATTATGAAACTTGAGATTCAATACAATATTTTAAGTATCAAATAATTAATTAATTAATTATATGATTAAATTTTATCATATTTTCTTAATTCGATTTAATAATCAAATTCGAATAATTCGTATAAAACTTATTAATCAAATAAAACTTGAATTACAATAAATTGTTTTATAGGTAATGACATCTATTGTTTTATATATGGATTTGATGTTAAGTTCATTTTAATACTAGATTTTATTGACAAAAATAATGAAAATTGAATATTAATTATTCTATAGATTAGAAAATATGAATTGAAAAAAGTTAAAGTTGTGGCAAAAATCTGAGGCCAATGTGAATAAAATTGTTTTTTAAATGATTGAATGCATTATCATTTATCTCATGTTAAGTAAAGTAATGCAATAATAACTAAACACTTGTAATAATTAAACATTCATAACAATTATCAATCAATCGCTTGATTACAAAGCATTTCTTATGATTCACATTAATAGTTAGCATTTTAATTATTATTATTTATTTATTTTAAATTATTATACAATTAAATATAAAGTTATTGGTAAAGAAATAGTTGAAATATAATAATAACTAAAATGGATATGAAATGGGAGTTAAAAGAAATGTTTGATTCATTACTGTCTGCGCCCGCATATCATTTGGGACTCGAATTATTTCTATTGATGTGTGTTTTATGGCTTATATTTCATAAGAGTTATAAACCCGAACCCTCACAACTCACTCAACAGGTATTTATTTATATTTATTATTAATTTTATTATATTTTTTCTTATTTCATAAAAAGTATTAATAATTTTGAATTAACTGAATTTGAAGGAAAAAGAAGAGTTAATAAATGAGTGGACACCCGAACCATTAGTTCCAAAAACTCCTCCAGATCATTACGCACTCAATCCAAGAATAGTTACTTCAAAATTAGGAAAACGTATAGTAATTGATGGCAAAGATTGTCTCAATTTGTCGACTCATAACTATCTCGGGTTTGTTGAGAATGAGAAGTGTATCGAAGCGGCCGTTAAAGGACTTCGAAAATATGGTGTCGGATCGTGTGGTCCGCGAGGTTTCTACGGAACTGTCGGTTAGTCTTCACTTATATTTATCAATATATCAATTATTATTATCTAATAAATTGTTTATTCCTAACAGATATTCATTTAGAACTCGAGGCAAGACTCGCAAAGTTTATGAAAGTAGAGGAAGCGGTTCTTTATTCCTATGGATTCTCTGCCATTTCGAGTGCAATTCCTGCCTATTCTAAAGTTGGAGACGTTATCTTTGTGTATGTCTTGAGTAACTCAATGAAAATAAGCTTATTTTTAATATATTTTAATTGTTTAATAGCGACGAAGGCGTGAACTTTGCGATACAGCAAGGATTGACTGCTTCTCGCAGTAAAATTAAATATTTTAAGCACAATAATGTCGAAGATTTACATCGTTTGCTGTTAGAACAGACAGATATTGACCGAAAAGTATGTTAAATATCAATAAAATATTTTTTAATTTAGTTTATTATCGAATAAATACATGATTCAATTGAAACAGAATCCTAAAAAGGCAAAAGTGACGCGACGTTTTCTCATTGTTGAAGGACTTTATATTAATTATGGAGATATCTGTCCATTGCCTCAAATGGTAATCAATTTCGTTAAATTCTAGTAAATATTCTCAATCTATAATTTGTTTACCAATCAATTATAGCTCGAGCTTAAGAAGAAACATAAAGTTCGTATGTTTATTGACGACACATGTTCTTTGGGAGTGTTGGGAGAGAACGGTCGGGGAGTGACTGAACATTTTGGTGTTCCGGTTGAAGACATCGATTTGATTTGTGCCACTTTAGAGAACGCAATGGCAGCTTATGGTGGCTTTTGTTGTGGAACCAGTTTTATCGTTGATCACCAACGACTCTCTGGACTCGGATATTGTTTTTCCGCATCATTACCACCATTACAGGCAGCCGTGGCATTGACTTCAATCGACACCATTGAAAAAGATCCCTCAGTTATTGAAAAATTGAGACAAAACTCACAATTTATGCATTCATTGCTCAAAAAGTAAGTCATTCTTATTTTTTTTAAGTTAAAAATAAACTGATTCCATATAAGAATAAATGCATTAATTGTCTAAAATTTATTAAAAATTATCAATTGATAGCATTCCATATGTGAAAGTCGAAAGTGAGACCATATCTCCGATTAAACATTTGAGATTCGCTAACAATACTGGAGACAGAAATGTTGAAACTAAAAAACTAGAAAAAGTAGTCGATTATGTGAGTCAATGATTCCAATCAAACTAGAATTTTGTTTTTAGATTTAATTATCAAATAGTTTTAATTTCCATGTTTTTAAGGCTCAGGAAAGAGGATATGCTCTGACAGTCGCGCGATATCTGGATGAAAGCGAACATTTATTACCTCAACCAAGTATTAGACTCATTGTAACCGCCATTTTAACCAATGAAGAAATGAAAGAATCAGCAGATATTGTGAAGCAATCATTCGAATTCGTTTCGTCATTAAATTAAATAATTCATAACTGCATTCCTCTAAAAATTAAATTAATATTAAGGCCGACAAATCAGTCATTTATTATAAAATGATTTTAAATTATCACTTATATTAAGACAAATGCTTTTTTATTTGAAAAGTTCAAAAAATGTTTGAACAGATTTAATACAATTGAATATATATAATAACACATAAATTAAAAGGTTAATTAAATGCAAGAATTGTAAAAATAGTTGTTTTTCAGATTTTCTGTTACATGATTTCTAATTATATTATTATTGAATTTTTTCAATTTTCAAAGAATCGAAAGTTTAAAAAATTATGAATTATTACGAATACTTTCAAGTTATAAAAATATTTATTCATTAGAGAAATAAAAGTATTTAAAAGAGAAAACTTAAGTATTTTAAAAACGTATTTAAAAAGATGCCAATGAATTATATGTTGGGCCAAATCGTTGAATGATTTGTTTGTTCATGAAGTTCATTGTCATCAATACTAACTTCAGAACCGATATCAATATTTTGTGAAATTCCTGCCAATTGCATGAGTGCGAGCGCACCCATTATTTTCTCTCTGTGTTCACTATTATTATTTGAAACATAATTTTGTAGATCCTCTTCATCTGCTTCGGCGTCCAATTCTTTATGTAATTTTCTGGCCGCTCGACCCGAGTGTGTGATTACACTTCTTCTCATGTCTTTTCTCTTCTCTATTAACTTCTTTTTATTCACCGAATTCTTGTTATTATTGTTTGTGTTCGCAATGTTTTGGTTAACTTTTAGTATTTTATTCACCGAATCGTTTTGTTCATCCGATTGACCAAAACCAGAGATTCTCCGAACGCCAGCCCGAGGATGAGCTGTACAGCGACGGTTTGCATGTGTAAAACGATTTACACAATCTATTCATTTAATGCACATTTTATTTTATTGTTTATTATTGAATAAAACTTTTATAAAGTATTATAAATACCATTTTGTGCACAAATGAATGGTTTCTCTCCGGTATGTAATCTTTGATGAGTTCTCAATTGTCCCGATTGTGCGAAAGCTCGACCACAATCACTGAATTCACATTTATAGGGCCTTTCTATTAGGGTTTAATAATTAAATAAACTTTTAATTTGATTAAATCTGTAACCAATTCAATAGAAATGATAGTAAAGATTGTTAACTAAAAAGGGCGCAAAACAGAGAATGATTTAGAGATAGTTTCGAATTGGTATTAATAAAGGTTTAATTATAATACTGACCACCGGTATGTGTTCTCATGTGTGCCTGTAATGACTTTTCTCTTGGAAAGACTCGATTACAAACTTCACACTTAATAGCGGACGGAGAGGTCGAGCCACTAAGTATTAAACCAGTGATCTCTTCAAGTCGTGGTCGACCTCTTTTAGCAGAACTCGAACCGCATTCAAAATCATTTGGAGAGGAAGACGAACGCCATACAGATGGTAATGGACTTAATTGTATAGATTGAGCCGAATCTGACCAAAGCCACGGATAATACAAACTGTTGTCTTTATTACTCATTGGAGACGAACTTAAACGTTGTTCACTCTTATTATCATTCATTGAATTATTGTTAGTATTAATAGTTTGTGTCGAATAAACAATTACTCCTTTTTGAGACATTTCTATTGATTATTTTTTATTACTTTTAAATTGATTTAAATGTAATTTAAAATAAATATTTAAGATTTAAAGAAGTTGACGTTCAATACAATGTATTTGTGTATTGAGACCAATAATGCGCATAAACCGCCGGCGCCAACAAGTTTTGATTTGACCGCTCTTTACGATCATTTGTCAATCATTTCATTAAATCTATTAAATACCTGTTTCATACTTTTCACCATTAATTACGTCATTTTATGTCATTACTTATCTAACTCTCATCATTATATATAAACTTACTCTTAATTTATTTTAATTAAAGCTTATTTATTATATCTTTCATTTATTCTAATTTGAAAACAATCATGTTTTTTCTCACAAATTCACATACAGTCAGAATTCAATGTATTTTCTACTCAAGAAGTTTTAAACTTATAGAACTTTACTTTTAATTCTAGCTTAAAGTTACTCAACTTTTGCATGAGTCAAATATTATCAAATATCTTATCTGATGATTATTTACTGTAAACTCAATTAAATATTGAATCTAATGTCAAGTTATTTATACATTTAAAGTAATTCTAAATACTATAAAGCATAACATACTCAACTTTATAACTATATAGAGACAAATGTGAACAACAAATTATAATATGACTCATACTATAATGAGTACAATTTGACCGCAAATTAACATTTTGAAAAATAGGGATTGGGTGTAAAATGAGTAAAACAAACAAAATAGCAAAAATAGAAATATTTGAGACTAAAAGTTAATCCGAACGAGTGTTGATCAATGTTAGCAAAGACTCATTATATGTGAACTCTTTTATGATGAATGTATGCTATGATTGAATAATAATTCGAACATTACTGTAATGTAAGGTGAATTTGATTATCAAAACTGACTTTTATTGTAAGACAGCATAAGTTTAACTGCAAACTAATATAACTTTTGATAAGTTATTTACTTAATAAAAGTTGAATAAAATAGCACGTAATGTATGTTTGAATTATAAGACATGAGTAGACTTTTGCCCGCCATTTAAGTGTTATTGTTTTCCATTTAAATGCATTGCAATGTAATATTATTGCGCAGGCATAGACTCGCGGGAAAGGGAGTGAATAGAAAGGCATTCCCTATATTAAAGCTGTTTTTCTACAGAAGTAAAGAGAGAAAGTTGAGCGCAAACGCGTGTTCAATACTATTTGGATTGAATGAATAGAAAAGACTTATAATAAATAGGAGACCATATCTAATAATATTAAACATACTATACATACATGTTGTTCGAGAATTAATTCATTTATTTATTTATAAATTATCTCAGTTTTAATTTCAAAATCGAAATTAATAGATAATTATTAACAATGGAGTCGTCTTATGGTATTGGAGTTAAGAATAGATATGCGATATTTATTGGTGAAGAAGAAGAAGACCCTTTGGATTTGTTGTCTAAAAAAGAGGAAGAAAAGAGTCGTTCGATTACTAGTAGTAATAGAACTGTGAAAGCATTGAATGACTCGAAACAGACCAATACTAACATTGGTCTCAATCATAAAGACTCTAAAACACACACTAAAGACAATTCACCGCTAAGTATATACTATTTTATATTAATTATTTTTAATCAATTATTTTTTTTAATTTTATTAATATTTATATTACTTATTAATCATTACTTTTAATCTATTTTAGAGTCGAAAACAACTGATGGCTCGCATTCGATAACAAAGAATAAAGACATTACTATTAAAGGTATTAATTATTTTATTTATCTTTTAATAATTAATTGATTGCAACTCTTTTATTAAATAACTTAATTATTTTGGTTATGGTTAATATTTTTGTTATTGTTTTTTTTTGAAAATTTATTTTTAATTAATGACCGAATTATGAAATATTGTTTATTCATTACAATAATCAATACAATGATAATCAATATTAAACTTAATAATTAATAAACTTTTAATTAATGCTTAATTAGTTAAATCATGAGAAAAAGCATTCAATTTATTGGAACATATGTTAAATGATTTCGAATAAGTTATAAGTTTTCATAAATTATTTAAATTTATTTAATATTAAAGCATATTTTACTCAAAAAATTGTTGAAATTTGGGAAAAATAGTAGAATTTATTAAATATTTCAATAGATTCGCAAAAAAATATTAATTGATATCAGTATTTAATATGTTTTTAAGAAAAATACAGTTATTCATAACTAAATAATAGACAATAAATTTGTTTTATTTTAAACAGAAATAGTAATAATTGAAAAGTAAAGCTCATTATAAGCCATGTGTTTGTGTTTCTCTATCGATATGTACTGTATATAAAGATAACCTAATTTTGAATGTTTACCACTTTTAACACTAAATACTCTTATAATTGATGAAAAGGTGATTCAATCCGTACTAATAATCGTCAAACAAAGTCTGAAAGACCGCAAAGGAATCGCGAAGTAAACCAAACCGGAGAGAAAGCAAATCATTTACCAATAAGTGATCGACAGAACCGACCGCCGCGACCGACAAATGACCAAAAAGACATCGATGACTATAAGAATCAACGCAATCGTGAGGAGAGATTCGGAAACACTGAGTTCAGGCATGACTTGAATTAAACTAATATTGTATTAATCCGTCAATTAAGCCGACCATTAAAACTATTATTAGTGTTGTAATGGTGTGCATACGACGGATAGACAACAACTATTTATTTTATAGATATTTATCATTATTATCAATATCTCAATGATTTATAAATAGGAACAAATCTTATAATTACAGAGAAAGGCGAGAACGAAGCGATAGTGACCGAAGAGGAGGAAGAAATGGAAGGAATAACGGCTCACGACGTGGTGGAAGATTCTCAGGTGACTCACGAGGAAAACGAGATCTCGACCGACACAGCGGTAGCGATAAGTCTGGAGTAAAAGCTGTTGAGAAACGTGAAGGTGGAGGCGCTCATAACTGGGGAAAAGTTAACGATTTCAATACTGACGAACCATTTAATGCTGAGGCACAGGATATTACGGACAGAAGTGCGGAAGAAAACGTTCTCGACTCGAGTGAACCAAATCAGGAAAATGAAGCCAATCTTACAGAAGGCGAAGCGCCTAAGGATGAAGTCGTCGAAGAAGGACCTAAAGAAAAAACTCTCGAAGAATATAAAAAAGAATTGGAAGAAAAACGAGTTCAGCCCAAATTCAATCTCAGAAAACCCGGAGAAGGAGAGGATAATTCTCAATGGAAAAAGACTTTTGTTTTAAAGAAAAAAGTAGAGGACGAGGAAGAAGTGGAATACGAAGAAATTGAAGTGGTATTTGATTTATATATCTTTTTAATCATATTTTTCATTATTTATTCATTTGAAAGGATGAAGAACTTTCACGAAAAGGTCGACACAAACAGGTTTTGGACATTGAGATAAACTTTAGAGATGAAGGAAGAGAATATCCTCGACGTGGTGAAGGACGTAGAGGTCGAGGCGGGAGGGGTGGAATTGACAGGAATGAAAGGGAAAGGGGTGGAGAACGTAATGATAGAGAAAGACCCGAAAGAGGAGGTGATCGAGAAAGGCCTGAAAGAGGAGGAGATCGGGATAGAGCTGAAAGAGGTGGTGATCGGGACAGAGCTGAAAGAGGAGGTGATCGGGACAGAGCTGTTGATCGTGAAAGGAATGTTGATCGCGAAAGACCTGTCGGAGAAAGAGGTAATCGTGAAAAAGGCGAACGCGGTCGAGGACGAGGTGACCGACCATTCGATAATCGAAACCGCAGAGGATTTCGTCCGCGAGACCCAAAAGAGCAAATGGCGCCTAAAGTGGATGATTGGAATGATTTCCCATCTTTGGCAGCTTCTTAGAAGTGCTGTCTTTTACGCATTACATCAACGCCTCAATTGATAACAACATTATAAAAAAGATATAGTAAACAAACAAATAAAAAAAATGACTTAAATTTTGATGCAGTTCTTCGTCTCTCTGATCATTATTATTATTTTTCTGCTGTAACTTTATTGTAGTAAAGTTTAAAAGATTAAACATTAAAAACTAATTTGATATATAATTAACTTAATTAAGAGCCAAATGTAAGTTACGTTTTGATCTATTATTATATTATTGTTAAAATGTTAATAACGAGTCATTACATGAATACCATTCTAACGATTAATGAAAAAAAATCCTCTTTTTTGCATATTATAAAAATAATGTTCAACTGACGAAAGAAATCGTTTCTTTTAATGAATTAAAAAGAATTTTTTTTTTTGAATTGTATACAATTTATTGTTTATTTATTTTTTATTTCTATTGAACACATTCTTAGCAATTCCTTCAGCTTTTTCAGGAGTTATAGTATTAAAAACATCGTCATATTTATCAACATCTTTATAAGAATCACCCTTTGGTTCTCGTATTTCTTTTCCCTTCTTTGATAAGACCCTGTCTTCATATTTTTTGGCCGCAGATTTCCTAATCAATTGTCTGTGTCTATTGGGAGACACATAGTTTGGATTACTATAAAGAACAGGTCCACCAAAACTTCCCTCAAATATTTTAATCGGATTGAGAACAAAACGCGGTCCGATTTCTGCCAGAGATCCGTTCTCTTCAATGATTTGATAATTTCTAAACCATATTCTATTATCGAGAATATTGAAAGTGAAGACATGATCGATAAAGGGCTGACTTTTAGGATGATTATTCGGTACTCCGAAGATCTGTTATTAATTAATTAAATAAGAATTGTTTTAATCTATATATTAATAATATGTTTAAATACCTGAACAAATAATTCTTTAATGAGTGAGTAATGCGGATGTTTATCAAAGTTCGGATCGAATGAGAGTAAAGGTCGGGAACCTTTCAAACAATTTCCAGTCATTCTTAACTCTTGCATTGTATGCACTTTTGTTAAACATTCAATTTAATCAATTGAAAGACAATATTCGTTATATTAATAATTTAAAAAATAGATACCATTTTCAACTAAGAATTTAACGGATGGACCGTTTGGTACGTTTGAAGACCACATGTATAAGTCCTGACGCTTTCGATTCTCAAAGAAAATACATTTATTGCAGTTTTTCATTTCGCAGATTTCATTGATTACAACTGTCGGGTCTTTTGACTCCATTTTAGGCTCTTTTAAAGATCATATTAATTGAGATATAAGTTAGTTAAAAATTATAATTCTTTAAAAATGAATAATTATTACCATCTTTTGAATGAGGCATTAATTGCTTCAAATTATTCATAAGATGTCTATCTCTATAAGTGATACCACGCGTTGCAAATACAAGAACTCTCTGTTTATTAATCCATTTGCTCTGAAATCAAATAACATTTAAATTAAAAATATTTTTAAAAATTATAGAAAACATACTTTTTTAAGCGGCGGTTCGTCTGAATATCTGACAGAATCTAATGCAACGTTTGTTTCATTTGATTCTTTTGATTCAGATTTATTTGAAGTTTTTCTCTTAAGTTTATTATTTTTTGCCATTTAAATGATTTTTGTTTAATGTTTACCAAAATAAAAGATATGATTTTAAACTCAAATCACATGTGCTTTTAATCGTACGAAAATGTTTCAAACTATATATCAGTCAATAGATGGCAAACATATGTATTTACAAAAATATATTTTTTTTGTATCTTTATTTCGACAATAATAACGAAATTCAAACGAGTTTTAAATTTGTTAATTTATAACTTAATAGTTAAGAAATTTAATTAATTAATAATTGATAAAACAATATAAATAAGTAATGGATGACGAGTCAGACACTTATAAGTTATGGAGAATACGGAAAACAATTATGCAGGTATTCATTCATCAATTCATACAAATTTGGTTTTAAATTGAAATTTTGAATTAATAATAAAAATGGTTATTATTTATTAATAGTTATGTCACGACAGGGGATATCTTGTGACACAAGAAGAATTGGATCAAACATTAGATCAATTTAAAGAGACGTATGGCGACAAACCAAGGTATTAGACATTATCATTATTATTATGTCTATAATATATGTTTAATTCAACAAAACATGCATTTATTGCTTAATTCAAATCTCTTTAAATTATCATTTTATCTTTCATTCAAAATCTCAATTATTATAAATAATTGAAACACTTTAATCTCGAGTATAACTAAATAACTCTTTAGAAGTACTGAATTATAAGCAATAAATTGCGTACGTATTAGAAGTTGAATTGTATTACATATTGATTCATGTCTTCATTAAATGAACATTTATTTTTTGTAAAGTAATAAATTGAAAATTATTGACATATTTAAGCTCAATCTCATCAATATTTAAGTGATTTTTCATTCAAAATTAAATTAATTTGAATAATTATTTATAAACAGTGAAAGACATCCGGCAAGAAGTGATTTAATAGTATTGGTGGCACATAATGACGATCCAACTGGTAATTAATTACCTTTCAATAATAAAATTGATAAGAAATTACACGCAATTCATATCTTTAAATAATTAATTGAATTAATAGATCAGATGTTTGTGTTCTTTCCGGATGAACCAAAAATAGGAATCAAAACAGTAAAGAATTATTGTCAGCGAATGCAAGAGGAAAACATTAGTAGAGCTATTATTGTAGTTCAGGTCGGAATGACCCCATCCGCTAAACAGGCACTCACTGATATGGCGCCCAAATATATTTTAGAACAATTCCTTGAATCTGAATTACTTATTAATATCACTGAACACGAGGTTTGCACTCTTTTATCCATTTAATGGTCTCCTTTTTTGTTAAGCATTTTCCTCATAGCTATTAATTAACAATATCTCTAATCTATTTGAAAATATTATTTAATAGTTAGTTCCCGAACACGTTGTGTTAACGCCAGAAGAGAAGTCAGAATTGTTATCACGTTATAAACTAAAAGAGAATCAATTGATGCGAATACAAGCGAGTGATCCCGTGGCCCGATATTTCGGTCTTAAAAGAACACAAGTCGTCAAAATTATACGTCCATCAGAAACAGCCGGAAGATATATATCGTATCGATTAGTCGTCTAATATTTGTTCAACTTATTTGTCTTCATTTAATTTTATAATCAATTTATTACAATTTAAAAAAATAATCTTAAAGTTATCATTATTTGGTTAATATTTTTCGTGACAATAAATTATTGTTTTAATCTTAAAATCATTTAATGACTCGAATCTTAGAAGTTTATGAAAAACATTCCTTTTAATTGAAAGTTTATATTTTGATTTTGTTTAAATGACTAAAAGATTGACTAAAACTGACTTAAACTCATTCAAAAACAATTTGAAAACTACCAAAAAGTTTTGAGAACACAAATTGTGGACATTTCGATAATACTGTTTTTCATACAATTTATATGATTTTAAATAAATAAAGTCTAGTTTTCAATAAAAACTATAAAATAAAAAACTGAGTGTTTAAAAGGATTATATTAATTTATGAATTAAAATAGTTATTAATTTAAAATTGAATATATAATTGACTGCAAAACAAATTTAGTATTATTATGACATTTGAGTTGATAGTCATCAGCATTTAAATCAAAAGTCATTGAACCCGCGTATTGGTTGTCACGAATCCAGTTAGCCTTCAAAGCGACGCTTTCAATGTCGTCATAAGAGACCCAAAGGTCTCCGTTATAAAGATAGGGAACCTTTGATTCGTAATCAAATGATATATGAGTAGAAGAATTGGTCATAAGTTGACAAACTTGAGTATAAGAAACGTCCTCTTTTTGAGCGAGAGCCGCAGAGTCGGGTCCCGTGTGTTGAGTGGACGCCAACTGAAAGGTGTGTCCATATGTAGGAATGCCAACCATTATCTTGTCTCTACTCATTCCCAAAACATTCCAATAATTTACAGATCTATTAGTATTTAAATAAGTAAAATAACTTTTTTCAACTTTTCTGCCATAAAGGGGAGCATTAAATCCAGTGAACGGCCAATACTTTGAAAACATATGAAAATCATAAGTCATTATATTAACGAAATCAACATATTTAGCCATTTCTGGCACATCGTATGACTGGTCAACTATATTGACGATCGCAGAGACGGCAACACTTAATAACAATTTACGCCTATTTTCTATTCTATTTTCTTGTCGAGAAAAATGTGTATTCAATTCCTATTTAAATTGAAATAATGCTTAAATCAATTGATAGTTAAATACTGTATTAGAACTACCGGTAATAAAATAATAATTACTTTTAATAATAGAATGAATTGATATTTATCTTCAGGGTATTGTGTATTCCAAGCCGGAAATTCCCAGTCTATGTCCAAACCATCAAATTCATAGTTTAACATCATATCCATTACTGAGGAAACAAATCTGATTCAAATTGAATATTAAAGCGATATTTGAAAAATTAGACAAACCATTACTTTTTGATATTTTTTTATTACTTATCTATATTTGTTTGATTTGAACAAATTTGATGAAAGCCTCGATCATCACCTCCTCCACCGATCGATAACATTATTTTTAAATCTGTATCATTTTTCTTGAGTTGGGTTACATTTCGATAGTAAATGAGATCTTTTTTCTTGTTTGGAGCAATGATTCCATTGACAGCAGTCGCAAATCCTAATGTAATGTGTGTACAAAGACTAGCATTTATTATAGAGACATCGATTCTATTCGTTTCATCGACACGAAGATAACAAATTCTTTTAAATTTACAATTTATTTCGTTAACAAAACAAATAACTAATAAAATTGAAGGGAAAAACCATTTATTCATTATGTGAAGCGCTCTCTTATTATTTGAAATACAATATACACAAGAGAAATACTAATCGATAAATAGCGTGATTTTAGTTTTATGTTTCTATACATTAACTGAAAGTTATAGCAATTGATTATCACTGACAAAAAGTGACACAAATATGTTTCATAATTGACATATTTTATTACATAAACAGAAATATTGGCAGTTAGCTTAACATTACTCAGTAAACAAAAAACAATCAATTTATTGGTAATCAGAATCAGATGACTGAACAAATCAGAATCAGATGACTGAACAAATAAATAGTTTTCTGTTTCAATGCTATCGAAATAGAAAGTTGTGATGAATAAAGTATTCCAAAGTTTACAGATATTGATAACTAAATACATAATATAAAGAAAATACCTAAAAGTACTTGAAATCATTCACTTAAACTTCAGGTGAAATCGAAATTGAGAGTTTTCATGAATTTCAAGGATAGAAAACTCATTCAATATTTGACAATAAACAATTATTAAGCAATGCATTTCATGATGACTATAATAAGCATGAAAACACTTGTGACTAATGTTATCGACAGCTAATTTACCCTCACATGCCTTTAAGTTAGACTTAAGCTGCAATGTTAGCATACTTTAGAATATCATAATAATAAATACATGGATTTAGTGCAGATTTCACAGAAAATATTATTATCAACAATATAGATATAGTTAACTCCTGAATTTTTGATGGACCATCTATTAAATATTTATTCAATGTTTAAACACCGCTTTGAGCTGAACCTGACTAAGTTTTTAAGATAACTTTTAATCAAATCTATTTATGAATTTCATGAAGAGAGAGAGAGAGAGAGAGAGAGAGAGAGAGAGAGAGAGAGAGAGAGAGAGAGAGAGAGAATACCAGAAGTTGTCCAGCTTATTCCGTAATAAATAGTTTTCAAATAAAGTTAAGATTGATTATATTAAACTACATTAAAGTATTTTCAACTTAATTGACTCATAAATTCAATGCTTTTACTATTTATATTATAACTTTATAAATTATAATATATATCTAGTGTTAAACTTTTTATTCCATTTTATCGAGTTTTTCCCGAGAACAAGGTGTCAACCGATGGAAAGAAAATACAAGTATTCGCGTATTTTTGAGCAGAATATGTGTATATTTCAATACGTTTGAATTTTATGCATTGAACCCAATTGAAAAAAGATCTTTTCAATTGCCATTAAACTCAATGCAAATTTGTTTTTACAAAAATCGATTACTCAGGAACCATTGAACTGCGCTAAGAGTTTCGTAAAATAATTACCTAGTTCAAAAATTGTAACCCTATCTTTTGACACATACCCAAAGCTATTTTGAAGTGAGCGGTAATGCATTGTTTGAGTCATTCAAAAACACTAACATATGTTAAGCATGTGTTTATATCAATTTGAAGCTGAAATAAAAATATAGTTTTCTTAAATAAAATAGACATTAATTTAAATCGAGAGAAAACTGAGTGAATAATAATAAGAAGTGAACTGAAATGTCAGAATCCCATAAACGTATAACACATATAATCTTTGATTTGGACGGTTTACTAATAGATACCGAAACATGTTATACAACAGGTTTGACTCTAATCATCCACAAAACTATAATTTAATTGATTAATGATTCAAATTTTGATATTTTAAATATATATAAAAAGCCACTAATAGTATAACTCAAAGATATGGCAAACAATTTACGTGGGATTTAAAGACTAAAGTTATGGGTTTGAGTCCTATTGAAAGCTCATCAAAAGTTATAAATGAGTTGAATATTCCATTGGATGTCAACGAATATCTCAAACTAATTAATGAACAATTTCTAATAGCTATCAAAGAAGTAAAGCTAATGCCAGGATCTGAAGAATTGGTGAAACATTTTCACAGACATCAAATTCCTATGTCTATCGCCACCGGTTCTAATACTCAATCATTTGCCACAAAAATTGAAAAGTTTGACCATTTTTTTACTAAAAGTAATTATTTTGATCATTACGTATTGGCTGCGGACGATCCAAATGTTAAGAGAGGAAAACCATTTCCTGATGTATTTATAGAATCTATGAATCGATTTGGAGCTGATCTTAAACCGGAAAATGTTTTGGTATTATTTATACATTTGTTTATTTTTCTTTCAAAAAAATAAGTTAAAAAAATTATATATTTCAAGGTTTTTGAAGACAGTCCGGCCGGAGTCGAGGCCGCAATCGCTGCGGGAATGAAGTGTGTTATGGTTCCCGATCCTCAACTCAATATAAATCAACAAAAAGCAACTGTTATTTTAAAATCACTCAATGATTTTAAGCCCGAAAAGTTCAATCTTCCGCCCTTTCCTTTCAATTAAATAATATGTCAATCAATACATTGAGTCCTCAATAAAAGTTTTAGTTTTATTCAATTCAAGTTTTCTATCTTCAAACTCTTCATAAGATATCATAAGTGAAAATAGAATTTAATTCAATTTCATGATTAGACTATTAGAAAAGGTTCATCTTCAATAAGCATTTTTATACATTTTTGATAAATGGTTTATCTCTATTTTGAGCAATAAGTTCACAAATAACGAGTTTAATAGTTAGAAATTTTAATCAACAAAATACGATGTTTTCTCAATTCAAAACTATAAAAGTTTAAGACCTTATCAAACGTGAACAAAAAATATAAATATGACAACTATTTATGACAAATAGTTTTTTCTCTCATTTTGTAGATTAAAAGTTCTCACTATTAAACTCTCTATCTGTCAACTTATTGCTGAACAATACAGATAAAGCATTTATAAAAAATGTATAAAAATGCTTATTGAAGATGAACTTTTTCTAAATTCCGTTTCATTTATTGTTCTCAATTAATGATTATTTATCAATATTTCATTGAATCCAAAACATTATTTAGAATTTATTGTTCGATCTCATAATTGTATTTCTTGAATAAGAAGTTTATTATTGGACACAAACTATAGATAAAAAGTAATGTTCAGGTTCTTATGTACTGATTATAAAGTTCAGAATAAATGATTAGCAATTTTAACGTTGAATCGATTCTTATTTGATTACAAGTTTTGCGATATTCTCAAAAGCAATTGAATCAACTTTTTTGAATGACTAACTTTCGAATTTGGTTGTTTTATGTTGTATTTGTATTCAAAGTATTCTCTCCAACATTAAAAAGTTTTTTCCAATTTTTCATTTCAAATTAAGTTGAGATAAACTATTTTGTTTCCATTCTGCTATTGTTAAAGAACTTGAATTTTGATGATTCCCTTTTGAGTTACTGTTGTTTTTGTCACTTTTATCATTGACAGATAGCGCACACGAACCCATTCTCAATAGATTTCATCATTTTTTCACTTAAATAAATAATATTTCCATAGAAATTAAGATAAGATTCTAGAAGAATATAACTCATCATCAGTTTAACAGGAAATACAATGATAGCTATAGTATATTATAAGATAAGCTATTTATGAAACTGTTTATGATTGAATCGTTTCAATAAGTATCCAAAATAATAAATTTGATATAAAAATGTCAGAATCGAAGAATATTTACAATCGAGTGACGCATTGCATCTTCGATTTTGACGGAACTTTAATAGATTCCGAAAGTTTTTTAACATTGGCTATAAATGATGTTCTTCAAGAATATGGAAAACAATATGATTGGAGTTTAAAATCGCGAGTAATTGGTCTTCATCTGGCATTGAGTGGTCCTATCCTTATAGAAGCCCTTAATTTACCGCTAACTGTACCTGAATTTGTGGAAAAAGTATTAAAAGCTTTTGAAAAAAGGATAAGTGTTGGGTCGTGTCGTTTCATGCCTGGAGCCCAACAATTAATTATGAATTTACATAAAAATAATATAAAGCTCGCAGTTTGTACGGGAAGTACAAAATTCACGTATTCATTGAAAGTCCAACATTTTGGTGACTTTTTTGAACCCGGAAAATATATCAACCATATTGTTAAGGCTGGTGATGATCCGAATGTGAAGTGCAATAAGCCATCGCCCGATCCATATATTTATTGTATTTCACTTTTCAATCCAAAACCTGATCCGAAAGAAGTATTGGTATTTGAAGACTCACCGACTGGTCTAACAAGTGCTTTGAGTGCCGGCTGTCAGTGTGTTTTCGTTCCAGATTCACATTTTGATAAAAATAAATTCAAATCTGAGGCAACGCTTATTATAGACTCACTCAATGATTTTGATCCACAATTGTTTGGTTTACCAAAGTTTTAATATTTATTTAAAACATCATATAATTTAACAAAAAAGTTTATTTAAGACTTATGTTTATGATTCTTATGTCATCGTATGGTTTATCAGTTTTAGGATGTGTTTTAGCATTACTTATGTTTTGAACTGATTCCATACCTTTGACAACACGACCGAATACAGTGTGTTTATTATCTAACCATTGCGTTGGTATAACTGTTATGAAAAATTGAGAGCCATTAGTATTTGGTCCGGCATTAGCCATACTTAGAGTATAGGGTTTATCATGTTTTAAATCTTTATGAAACTCGTCTTCAAATTCTGCGCCCCAAATAGATTCTCCACCCGTTCCCGTACCGGTTGGGTCTCCCGTTTGAATCATAAACTGTTTTATAACTCTATGAAATATGTGTCCGTTATAGTAACCATTCTTACTGTGAACGCAAAAGTTCTCAACAGTTTTGGGACATTCTTTGCCAAATAGTTTACAATGAATGTCTCCTTGAGTTGTGTGAATCACACAATTTTCCCATATTTTTTGTTGTGCCGGCGCTTCTGTTGAAGCGATTATATCTTCTCGAGAAGGCTTTTCATTAAATACATCGCGTTCTGCTGTCATATTATCACCACTCGATTCTTCGGGTTCTCTTTTACTGAACAAATAGAATCTATTCTTTTTAAAAGCGGTACAAAAGAGTGTTGGGTCCGGATGTGCGGCCCCTAAGTTTGGATTATCGCTGGCCTGCATTTCGGCACTAATCGATGCTTTAGTCTTATTTGGAATACTTTGATGAAGTCCTACATTAAGTGCGCGAAAATTTTCTCCCTTTCCCAACATTTTAACGCAATTATTTGTATACCAATTAACTATTTTGATGCCTAACATTGTTGGATATATTATGAAATAACCGCTTTCATCAAAAACAATCTTTTCATACTTAAAAGAATCAGATTTTTCGAGATCTCTTTCCATAGCCATTCTTCGTCCGAATTCCATATTAGGTAATTGTTGTTGCATTTGCTGTAATGAAGTCAACTGTTGTAGACTTTCATCAAATACACGAATCAATTTTCCGGTTAAAAACTTAAAAACTCTAACTTTTCTATCACTACAAATGGCTGCAAATAATTTTCCATCGTTTGAATACGAGATATCGTGTGGTATTGTCTTGTTTTTCGCGAATTCGTACAAATCTGTGTCCAATTTTGATTCAAATTCAACAATATGTTGAGGAAATTTATAATCATTTCTATGACTCATCCAATAGTCAAGCATTCCATTTGTGTCAACAGAAATCATAGTCGAATACTTAGCGTTATATTTCATACAAATAACAGGATTGGTATGAATTCTGTCTAATATATAAAGTGGTGTATTATTAGCGGTGGCGTCAAAGCTATAGATCTTATTACTATCGGAATCAGAGATTGCGATCGATTGAATCGGATCTCCAGATGAGTGACACCATTGGGCAGACATTGGTTTGAAATCCAATTGAATCATATTAATCATATCAAAGTTTATTACATCGAATACTTTCAATGATTTATCGCTTGATATCGAGGCCAATAGTGTTCCGGTTGTGTTCGCACACAAATCACTTATTGATCCCAAATGTGTGCGAAAGTGTTTCACAAATTCAATACCAATCGATTGCTTTTTCCAGAACTTTATGTGTCCGTCAGTACTCGCAGTTATTATGAAATCGGTTTTAGTGACCAATAGATGAGTGATAACGTCTCTGTGCATAAAAGATTTCTCATATGATTCACTCGAACATAAGTTTGAAATATATATCTCTTCGAAAGCTATTCGTCTTCTCTTTTTAACCGAAACTGGTTTTGGACCCAAATCTTCATCACTGCTCTCATTGTCTTCGTTTTCGTGATTTTCTTCCTTCTCTTCATTTACCGATAATTTTTCACTCAATTGTTGTCCGTTTTCATTGTCTTCAGTCTTCTCTTCATTTGATTCGTTTTTTCTTTTTTCAGACATTTTTATCTTTAGTTTTAATCAAAAATATGTTTTTATTATATTCAATGCTTTAAATTAATAAAAACTTTTCAAAATCATTGTAAACAATAATTTCATGTGTTTTGAAACTTGAATCAAAGTTTAGTATAAAATAAAGAAATAATTTGTAGAAAATTTTAGTCTTTATTTGCGCTCATTTTTCAACAGAATCCAAACACAGATAATGTATAAACACTTTTGACTTATTTTCAAATGAAGTTTGTTTTGAATAAATAATTGAGACAAAATATTGTAAAAATGAGTATAAATTGTCAACAAAATAATATATGCATTAATAAATTCCTTGACTTTAATAATAATATTAATGCAAAACTCAATCATTGGTTGAAATATAATATAAACTGAATATAAAAATATGCCGAAAAAGTGATGCCATTCAGTGATGACTTCGAGGGAGGGATTAATTGATGAAATTTTTTCATACATGTAATAAATATTGAAATATAAGAAATGATTAACGAGAAAAAAGTGGTTTAACTTGTTTTATATACTTTCACACATTTTCAACAATTCTTTATATTGATATGAATTTAATAATCAATTAATAATAATAATATTGATCAATATCTTTAATCTTTGGTAATGTTGTGATGTCTTTGAATAACAATATAAATGAGAATAAAGTGTCGACAAATGGATTGTCCGACAAATCAAATATAGTTTACGTACAGTTTAATAGTAGTAATGGTTTATCGACTCAAACGACTATTGAAACAAATCAACGATTATTCTTAAATAGGATATTATCGGCTCTTTTCTATGGATTCTCTTCTTTTCTTATTATCGTAATCAATAAAATAGTTCTCACAAACTATAAGTAATTTATTCTTTATTTTATTTTTCAAATTATATTTAACTTTATATTAATGGCTATTTATCATAAAAAAAATTTAACAAATTATTTGGACAAAAGTTTTTTAAACTTTAAAATTATCAAAAATTATAATTGTTTTATAAATATTTATATCTTTTAATGTGTAGAATATTCTTAAGAACAGTTCAAAAAGTTTTTACTTATAATTAATTAATAGTTTAAACTTATTTTTGATTGAGATATGGATTGAATATTAGAAGTTTTCGTTTTAAAAGTTATTAATTATGTTATGTTCTGTTCTTTTATTCTATAAATTAATGACTTTTAAAGTTTGAAAAATTGCATAAAAAGATTGATTTGATATATATTTGAATTAAATGATTGATATAATTATTTAGATTTCCATCATTTCATGTGTTAGGCATCGGACAAATGTTGGCTACAATTCTTATACTTAGAATCGGGAAAACACTTAAAATAATAACTTATCCAAACTATTCAAGAGATATTCCCGTAAAAGTATGTCAATTATTACTTACTAAATGTTTTATTTAAAACAATATTTTATTCATTTTTTAAATGACCTCTATTTTAATTTACAATAAACTAAACAATCGCTCAAATTAAAGATTGAATAATATTTTTTTTTATCGTAAAATGCATTCATCATTTGTATTATTGAAACTCATATTAATCACCGAAAACTTGTTTAAAAAGTTTTTCCTTTCAATTTAAAACATCGGTTTTTTGCGCTTCAAAACACCTGTTATTTCATATTTTAAATTAATTTTCAAAACTCTTTGAATTACTGCCAAAACTCAGAATTTCGAAGTTTATTGTGTTAAACATTAAATAATTAATAACTTTTAAAAGTACAGCAATGCCTATAATGTCTGACTTTATTTATTTTTCTGTGTTTTGTAATTCAAGTTGTTTGACTATCTTATTCTTTAGTTATTATTCGAGTCTGCTTCTGATACAAGGTGTCAAATATTAGACCCGTAAAAATAAAAGTTAATAACTTTTTAATTATTTGCTCGATTTGTGAAATTTTTTTTTATTTCAAAGTATATAAATGGGAGTTTTTTAAGCTACGGTATTTTTATAATTTTAGCACCTCCGTCATTTATATTTATGAAATATTTAACATTAGTTCCTATGGGAAAAAATTTTGAAATTCAACATCTTGGAAACGCGAGCCAATATCAACACTATTTTAACAAAATATTGTTATAGTCAACCTTACCAAGTTTGATCACCATTGGTCAAGAACTTTAGAAGTTACGGCCATTTTTCAATAA
>JAQFXV010000476.1:0-21862 GCA_034694065.1 Camisia spinifer
TGAATTTTATAGAAAATTAGGAGATTTTTCGAAAAAATGATTTCACATTATTTTTAACAATATTGAATTGCAAAATCGATTTCAATTTCATGACATTTTGATGTTTAGTTAAAAAGTTATGTCGAAAAAACACAAGTTTCTAAAAATATTTCGGTCTCTGTATAACTCTTAAATGCGTTGTAACTTATATGGTATTTATTCGATAAAAAGTAGAATAATCTGATTCTCATTAATAGCATTTTATGACATTTTGAATTTTCCTCAATTAAAAAAATCATAAAAATAGCGAAACTAAATATGAAAAACGCAATGACTTTACATTGTGTTACATTTCTATTATTTTCATCAGAAATAATAGAGTTCAAGAACTCACAAAAGTTCAAACAATCAAAATAATAAAAAATAAATTGTTAATTTTCGTCAGGTATTATTCGTATTATTCTTGTGAGCGATGTATGAGAAAAACAATAATTATTTTTAGTCAACCAATCGGTTAATAAGTCTAATGATTAAAACATGCTATAAATTACTGAAAATATAACAACTCTAACACTTACTGAACAATAAGTGTAATCAAGTTTATGCAAAAATACATTTTTTAAACAATAATTTGAAACTTCCTTTTCTTCAGTTGGGAAGAGAAAATTTTTTTGTCATTCACTGAATTTTAATTTACAAGTGAATAAACTATAAAACACTTTTTGAAAGCAAATAACTTTGCATATCATCAAAAAAGGTTAAAATATTATATCAATTATAGTTCAAAACAAGTATATATTGTCAGGCAATCAGAAACTCGATATCAAGTTTTGGTTCAGACTTAAGGCTATTTCATATATTTATTATTAGTTTTCTGGTGGAGAAAAATTAAGTTTAAGATCATTTATTCCGAAGCATATAATATGATGACAGTATTTCTATTGAATTTTCTTCCAATAAATTACTGACAGCTTTGAATTAGAAAAGTATTTATCTCTAAACTATTAATAACTATAAGGAATAATTGAACTTTTGATGTTATGTAATCGTCAATAAGATGTTATATAAAGTCAGAAAAATTCTTATAAAAGTTATAAATCTATTTTAGATTAGACATGACTACAGTTAAGTCAAGTTATATAATAGTCATTACGTAATAAATAGCTGAATAATATGTTGTATTGACTAAAATAGTGATAAAGACATAATAAATCTATTTCTTATACGCATTACAAGTATTTTCGATGCATAAAAGATAATGTTATATAAAATAAAGCTATACTTTATGTCATTTAAATTAATATAATATTGAATTTTGTTAATTTATATACATTTGGAGTTCAATCAAATGAGATGTAGACATGATAAGTATCATTCATTTCAAACAATATTCCTTTACGATAATATTATAGCATGTAGTTATAGCTCAATATATTCTGCAATTATGATCATCTGGTAAGAGAAATATAAACTCACACTTAGTGTACATTCACTTCTTCCTGAATTTCTAGAAAGTTAACTAATAATACAGCAAAACTTTATTCTGGACTTAAAGGTCAACAGAGAATATCTCGAACTCAATCATAATAATGAAATTATAGAGCATTACTCTTTTCCTCTCAGACCAAACTCTTATATGATATCAAACTCATTATTATGGATATTAAGCTTTTTCTTTACCCTCTGTTTTCCTAATAATATCTTTAATATGCTTTTGAAATAAGTCATTAAATTGTAATTATTGTATCGTTTAGTCATAAAATTTCTATCAAAAAATCGATTCAGATTAGGGTTATATTATTTTATATTATATAATATCCGTTTAATTTTAGGACAGTGTTGAAGCTCACTGTATGTGACCTATTGTTAAGCCTTATTATAATCAATTATATGCCCGAAAAATCGAATAGTTAGGAAAAAATTCACAAAATGATTGCATAAACAACTGGAACATAATGATAGGCTTCAAAAATATCAAATCTAAAGGTCGTGAATGGTGTGAAAAATCTCACTATAAGTTTAACAATAAACAATTGATGCGAGAAAAATAATACCTGACATTAATAAATATTATTTAGAATAGACTTATTTTTTGCTATTCAGTTGTAATTTTTCACATTATTATAACGATAGAAAAATAAGCTTTTTTGTTATTTTATAAATGCTTATGAAAAAGTGTCCCTTTTTCACTTGCACTTAACGTTAGGTATCTTCCCATTTCCCCTAATTTCATTTCGCCGAAATTTGTTTTCCCGAAAATTTTATTCACTTCACTGAAAATATTTTCTTATATAGTATAATATATTTATAAACACTTTTAAATTAAACTTAAACTCTAGCTTTGAACCGGTGTTACAAATGAATCCCAAGAGAAAACATTCAATATTTGTTCGATTTGTGATTAATGGAAATCAACCAAAAATTTTTTAAATAAGAATGTAAAATATTTCTGATGAACTCTAGTCATATTGAGATAATAGTTTAATTTGAATATTTAAAGTGAAATTAAATTCGGTGAAGCGAATAAAATTTTAGGGGAAATGAAATTTGGTGAAAAGAATTCGGAGATACGAATTTCGACGAAGTTGTGTATAATCTCAACTTTACTCCCAAATGCTTTCGCTTCGATGTTTGTTAACAAACTTATGCTATTTTTTCTGTGTTATGTCGAGAACTTTTTTCGGAACTCTCTTTTTAGAAAGCTTTTTGTCTCAAATCTCTTAAAAAAGTAATTAACAGGAATGCTATTATTTATACAATCAATACATATATAAATAATTGAGTAAATTATCCTTGACTTCAAGCTATTCACAGATACCTGCGATTGCCTTAACTTTATTTTTGGCCTAATTTTCACCATTTGTTCGTTTATTTAATTGATTTACAAGTTTTATTCATTTGATATCCAGATATTAAATATCATTAACACATATTAATTAGTGTTAAACTACTTTATTATCTCGATATTTTATTTTATTATTATTTTAATCAAATTTAAGTCTATATTTTTAGTAATTTTGCAGAAATCCATTCAATCTATTCAATAAAATCATGATTAATTCAATGATAAATTTAATTGATTAGCATTTTATAGTCGTGAACAACTCTTATTGAGTGAACGAACTGAAAAAATTTCTCACGAAAATTGGGATCAAAAATTACAAGAAAAAATTTCCTCAAGTCTTAAGTTTATTAAACCATCACTTTTTGAATGACTTTTGAATCTATTGAGCAAATATTCAATTGAAGTGAATGCTTGCCAACCACTTAGAAACTGAAAATTGAAATCAAATATTCACAAAATTTTGCTTCAATGACTTGTAGGTCTGTAGAAAATTCTGAATTTATTATTTTTAGTGCATTATCACCTAAAATAATAGGTTTGAATTAATTAAATGATTGGAATGTAAGGCTTTTGAGACTTTAAATTGCATTCAATAGTGAAAATAAATTGCAATTTATATTATTTTTTAGAAACTGAAGCAAAAGTTTATTGAAAATTTTAATTAAATTGTATTTGGGTTTATATAGTATTTCATGGATAGCTGATAATTTGTTTTGTTTGCCATAAACATTGCAATAAATTAAATATTAAATTTAATTGTATTTTTATCAAAAAAAAAATATATAATAATGTCTTTCATAAAACTTTATCATCACTTAAACAATATTAATGTATTATATTTAATGTAATATTTTGTGTCTTATGAAAGTGTCCTTAAATTATAATGAGAAGAATTCAAATCAGGGAATAATTTATACAAAAGATCGTAATTTTAAAAATTAAAAAATTTACTCCAAATTCAATAAAAAACTAATTCAACAAATGGAAAGTAGAAACATATTTTAGAATTAATCTATGTAAATAATAAATTATAGATATAGAAGAACCTAATGGATTGACTGCATGCTAATAAGTTCAATATTTTGAACCAAAAATTCTAAGCTGTTTTTTGCTTAACTGATTTTGGAGCTGAGATCTTCCCATACTTATAATAAGACAGATAAACTAGTTATATAATAAAATGTTATTTTAAATTTGGATAAATTTTTTATTCATTTTTATACAGATCGTGATATTTCATTCTTAAAAGACAATAAAAATAATTGCTCTGAAGGTTTTTCTCAGCTATTGGTTATGGCATAGATTTTGATGCATTTTGATTAATAAAAAAAATTAGAACTTTACTTATAATCTTATATTTACACTTTATATTTCATATCTTTGATGGATTAATTGAAAGATAGATTGTATTTACTCTTAAATACATTAAACTAATTGAGTGCTAATGAATTTATTTATTCATTCATTCTTAAAAGTGAAAGTTGTTCACAATAAAGATTTGTCTCTCAACTAATTCTCAATATTTGTGAATTCAGTTTAGATGAAAGTTATTGAATTGCTTATGAATTGCTTTAATGATAGGTTGAACTGAATTTTATATGAAATATTAATATTTCAGACTCAATATCCAATTATAGTTAGCTATGAATTATTCGTATTTTCCAAAAATAAGAAATTTTACTCACAGAATGTTGCTCTTGAATTCATTTTGATAACTCCTTTCTTTCTAATCTTTAAAATAATTATCAAATTTGTTATTGTTTTAGAAAAACAAAAGAGAATTGTTTTATCAGTTCATTCTCCTAAAAACTGATTGAATTCATATTGATTTTTAATAACAATAGAGAAAGATAAGTGTTTTCAAAAATTAAACATCGCGTCTGTACTCATTGAATTTGATCTAAAATTTTCAAAATTGATATATTTATATCGATGTATTTTTACAGCATATAAAAGATTCATAAATTGATAGTAAAAAAGGTGAAACTTTAAGAGATAAAATTAACTTTAATTCAAAAGTAATCGCTTTTTATTAGCTTTATTTATAAGTACACAGTATTCCAAATATAGCTTTAAAAATTTTAATCGAGACTTTTGAACTCAAAATCAACTTTTGAAGCTTTGACTATTTTTCTGAAATTTCAAGGTTTGAATTCTCCTAAGTTTAAATATAAAATATTCTATTCATGAAAATACTCTTTATTAAACTTTAACTCTGCCTCCTATTCGCCTAATTTAATATAAATTCAATCACCAGCCATACTATTCTATATTCTTATTAAGTCAAATATTTCTTTTATTCCAAACCTTCAAGCGTTTCATTAAAATAAAAATATATAAATAAAGCTTAAATTTTATAATTTGACTTTAGATGACTTACAATAACAATAACAAAAGATAAGTTAAATCTTTAATGAATTGAGTCCTGGATAACAGATTTTTAGAAAAACAAACCCAACCCATGGGTTATTCAAAAATTTGAATGCAATCCAAACCCTATCAAAGCCCACATCATTTTGATTTTGAAGCCAAACCCAAACCCTAACTAATGCACTAATTGAAGGTCTCTAATGGTGACTAATTGTTAATAATAATGAGTCTTACAAATCATTTTTAATCAATTATTTTCAAGAGTCATTTCCACTTTATCTCGATTAAAAACTTTTTATAAGACTTCAATTTGCTGGTAATGCATATTCAAAGACTAATTCTTTGATGCATTCATGTAGTCATTGCTCTATTGATTATTGATATGAATTTTAAAATAAGTTTTCATAGCTTTCAATATCTTTGATGCGAATCAATCAACGCATGTATCCGGTGAGCCATTGCTTCTTCAGCGCTGATTAAGCTAAGAAGCAATCAATCGTTATGTCTTTTTCAATTGATTATTATTTCGAGCTTGAGTTATGTGGGATTTTTTGGTTGAATGACACATATTTTTTAGCTGAAATTTGGAGCCTCATCAATATTTTGCGTTGAACTTCTGTTGACAATAATTTTGAGAATTTTGAAGTTAAGGACCCAGTTATGCATAACTGTAATTAATCAAAAAAAAAAATTATCTGAATTCTGTTTAGAATTTTGATTTGAAGTTAAGCTGAGCATTAAAAATTAATTTTCATAAAGATACAGCGTGTTAAGCATATACTTCCGAATGGGTCTGCAGTACCACCAATAGGATTGTTTTAGATAAAACCTAATGTAGATTTGAATTCGCAATTAAAATGCTTTAAAATTGTCAATTTCTTGCGGTTTTTTCACAATATTTGAATCAAACTCATTTTTACAGTGAATTTTTGATTCAAAATTATTATCTGTCCATTAGTAAAATAGACATCGAATGCCACTTTACTTTCTACTGGGATTCACGGGTTTGATTTCAATGTGTTCAATACATAAATTCAAAAAAGTCATAATAAATTATGATACACAGATTTCATATTTAAAATAAAGTTAAATTTTTTTCTTTACGCTTTTTTAACTAATGCGCATTCGAACTTAACCTAACTTTCTTTCTTCATATTTATTTTTGGGAGTTGGGAGAAAAGTTTTAAACTTTCTATAAGTACATAAACTATAAGTTATGCACAGAATATTCGATTAGATTAAGTAAAGATGACGTTCGGTGACTATTTTAGTAAAATTTTTGAGAATCTGCTTGCTCAATAAATAAAACATAATGCTTTTATGATAATTGATCGTAAATATTGTGATGATTTCTTCTAAAAATTAAAAAATATTAAATTAATTTAGAATGTAATCATCAAGCTATCGAAAAATGCTTTGATTGGTCTGATATATGAAAAGGGAGAACACACATGCTAAGTGCATTTTAATAGAGAAACCAAATCTTTAATTAACATTCTGTAATCACGTTTATTATTCCTGAACTTTTACTCTCAAATCTATGAATAGAATCAACAGAAAAAGAGTACATTATTCAGAAAGCAACTAATAATATCATTTACGAAACTACGCTCAATGAGAACGAATAAATGAGTTTATTCTTAAATAAAAACAGGAACTATGGAATATTCTTATGTTTATAATATATCATGTCATTTGAGAATAAAATGAGTTTTATATTTCTGAATATACAAAAAAAAACTCCGTGAAAATAACAAAATGCTTTCATCAGTAAATAGGGTTCAATCTCTAGCTTTTAGTAACCATATCTATTGCATCTATTTTTAAGATTAGATATTTATAGAAAGTACACATATTTATCGATTCAAATTATTGAAAGCATTTTTAATACAGAATTTTGTGCAATACAGATATCTGTACATCCGTTAACTGATATCTAACGAATGGAAACGTCACTGATTAAAAATAAGTTTTATTGCAATCTAAAAAAATTATTACTTCATTTGGCCTCTCATTCAAAATGTTTTTTTGCCTAATGTAATGATCACCTTATATTGCAATATAATTTTTTCCTAACTGTGAGGCAATTATTCAGCGAAATTAATATAATTTCGAAATTCACAGAAATTTTTTGTTTTTCATCTAATGATCAGATTATTTTCAATAAACTTTTGGGAAAAATATGCAATTAATAGATATTTATATCCATTTTGAAAGCTTGTAAAAAGTTTTATTTCTAAAGAAGTAATATTTTTACATAAAATATATTCAATTCTTATATTGAAACTGAAAATATTCTGACTTTGCCTTTAAGAATGACTCCCTGTCTGTGGTATCCATTATATGACTTCCTAGTGATACGAAATAGTAATAATCATATAATATAACTATAATATATTTTTTATTTTCTATTCAACTGATATTAATCTAAAAGCATTCGCCGCTGCATTCGATCCCTTTATGCCAATGTCTTCATTGACGTTAAAGTGTAGGCGAAGGACAACAAACTTTCGGCAAAGATCTTAAAAAATAAGAGTAAAGTGTTTTGTATTGAGTTGTAATGAAGAGAAACATTGAAAGTAGAGTAAAGAAACTGTGAAATATTTAGTGAATATTATCTTATTTTAACACTAAAACAGTTGACTAGTATTGCATTCAATGTCAGACTAAGTAAGTTATATATTGAGAAACTCTTTTAAATTCTTGACAGTTTCATTGCCACCACTTTCTCGACTATTTTTAAAGAACAGTCACTTTATTTGCTATAAATAAATACTAATTCTGATAAATAGAGTTTCATTGAAGAAAACTTTTTTAAACTCTATTTCAAAATTGGATTAAGTAATGCTCAGCAAAATTCAATTAAGATTGTGTTTGGTCTCTAAGTAGAAAATCTTTGACGTCTTTCTTTTTCGCAATAACTAATTATTTTGTTGATTAGAAAATCAAATTCAGGCTTATTTTTTCATTAATTTATGCTATATTTGCATAACTGAGAAGTTGTTATGCAAGATAAAAATTATATAATCGCTGAGTAAACCAAAAAGCTATAAATTAATACTTAGAGGAAAACATAAAATTGCATAAAACAAGACATGACTTAAACGAAAATTGAAACTATTTTATTGATTTGCTAAAGAAGTTGAGCAAATCATAAATGACACGTAATATAATTATTTTGCATGAATTAGTGATAACTCAGTATGAAATTAAGGAAAGTTTTGAGAAGAGAAAATTCGAAAATAAAGAAAATATTTTTATGGCTAAGACATTGACAGAAAAACTGAAACTCATGCATAAAACGAAATTCTTTTCGCCTCATCTCAAAAATAATAAGCTATAGAAATAATAATTAGAAAAATATAAAAAATGTTTAAGAACCACTTTTACAAAAGTGTATTATAAGAGAGTTCATTGTATTCATGATATCAACAATTACTCGTACAACCAGTTGGCAAAAAAATAAATTTCGATTCCCATTCGACTTAATACAGCAGTTGTCAAACTTGAAATACTGTAAAAGGCATTACTCGATAATTTTAATATAACTTCAACTCTTATCTAGCATTAAAAACTTAACTAATGTTATGCAAGTTTGAAAGCAAGATTTTTTCACTAAATTGTTTTTTCTATATAAATCTTGCTTAACATGACTTTAAGCTTGAATATAAAAAAGCTTAAGTCTTGAGCACAATCTTCAAATTGATAGAACACGTTATACGATACAACATTTTTAGAGATAGGGCTCCTCTTCATAAATAAAGCATGAATTGGAGCTACTGTTATGATTTGTAAACATAGGTTGACAATAATGCCCAAAAAGAATACTGAATAATAAGTTTTGAAGGAGCAAAATAACAAATAAGCAGGTTCGAGTCATCAGGTCTTTTTGAAAGATTCGGACCAGAACCTCAACTTCATGACTTGGACCCAGAGCTCAGTACTTCAAGACTCAGACCTGGACATCAAAACAAGATTGTACAACAATGATAATTATAAGCAAGATAAGAACTTTATATTTATTCGTTGAAATCGAGTATACTGTTTCTGCAACAACTGATTTAATAAAAATTAGAATTTTTAGGATAAACTATGTTGTCTCATAATATTTCTGTGTTTCTTGTTCTAAAAAAATCCGAGTTCAGAGCCTGAGTTCTTTATCAAAGACCTGGTCACGGAATCTGAACTTGTTTTTTGTTAAATATGAAGACCTGAACTCGGACTTAAGAACCTTTGGTTCCGTATTGAGGTCCGAACCTGCTCAGCAAAAACAATTATAACTTGAAGAATAAGCCCTATCAATAGTGATAGGTTTCGGTAAAATATGTCGTTTTAGTTTTTTTCACAAATCTCTTAAAATTATTATTACTTTAACTCATATTGCGATAAAGTTAGAAAGCTATTTAATCCATTTAAAAATACAATACTTCATCCTTAAAAGTTGTTTAATTAGGTCCTATTGATTAATGTGAACTATATTAGTAATCAATTTTGATTTTGATCGTAAATAAGATTTGAAAATAGGTTTTTAGCATCAAATAAAGTTATATTCAAATCAGGAATGATTTCATTTATAAATCGATTGTTTAAGCTCTCGAATAGATAATAAAATATTAACTCAATTCGAACCTTTACTACTCTTATAAAAAAATCTAAAACTTTGATCTCCAATAAAGTGAAGCATAGGTAGCACTCGTGTTCACAAATGAGTTTCAGTTTATAATTGGATATATTTTTTAAATTAGAAAAACTGTTGTCAAGAGGAAATACATTAATAAAAGTTATCGAGTTCGAGGTTAGCCTTTTCAAAGCTGTACTAACAATACCCGTGAATGGGATGAAAAAAAGCTAAATACAAAAAACTAAAATCAAGTCAAACTGACTCGAGGCAGGACTTTTTTATCACTTGGGTCACTAAATAATAAGTTATACTTCTAATCAAAGAACACGAGAGAGAGAGAGAGAGAGAGAGAGAGAGAGAGAGAGAGAGAGAGAGAAAAGGCATAATAGCTGATAATTACATTAGAGAATTATCTGTACTGTCGATGGCATTGTCCACAAAACCTGGTTTTCTGGTCATATGTAATCGTAATGTGCGATCATCTCGTTCTGAGCTATCAAAAGGTGTATTGACCCAAACGTAAAGGCAGTTATCATTCTCAGCAAAACTGACTACTCGTTTATTATAATTTGAAAGTATTATTATAGTCAATGGCATCCAAATATAGCTATTGGACAAATAATTGCTATCATGATAAATAAACTTATATTTTTTTCTTGCTCTCTCAATCTATCTCTAATTTTATTTTCTGGCTCTTGTCCTCATACAGAATACATTTTACAAATACAATAGAAGGTGTAACTCAACTAGTTTTTTATTCAATGGTCAGTCAACGCCTTTTTTGGCATCCATTCATTCCCCAAATGCATGACTTCTTTCTTTCTTATTATCTATTTTTCAGACTCTGGGAAACAGTTAATCATGTATTTATTGAGTTCGAAGCTTAGACTTCAGATATCTTTATTTTTTTTATCCTTTGACTGATCATTACTCTTATTATTTCCTTTTATACCTCTAGAAGTGATGCTACAAATTATTAGCTATTATTGTATTACAGGATATATACTATAATTTAAATATTGTTCGCATAAACTTTTAGTCTTAAAGTTTTTCTACCCTTTAATACTATCCTAAAATTAAGTGCTTATAAGTTACCTGTTTTTTCGCGGAAATCATTTATCTGAAAAAACATTTGATGTCTTTCTAAAAAATGACTGAGAAAACGAAATAAGCGGAAAAAATTTCTTAATGTGCTTTAATTTTTGCATTTTGAAAAAATAGTCAAAAGACACACAATTTTTAATTAGTATTCAATACCTAAATAATCATTATAATTATTAACCGTGTGTCACATTTTATTTATATAATATATTATATATTCTTCCTCTTATTTGCGAACTGTATTCTCTTCATTGCAATTATTATTATTTTTGATGTTTGCATTTCCTCGTTATGTCTCTTATTTTTCTTTTATGTTTCAATTCCTATTTATACCAATTTTGAACACTTATATAATACCTGACGAATGTTCAAACTTCTATTCAAGACCTATTTTATTATTATTGTTGTGCAGCTGCTGTTTGTCGTCTTTATCCTCATCTCTCTCTCTCTTTCTCTCTCTCTCTCTCTCTCTCTCTCTCTCTCTCTCTCTCTCTCTCTCTCTCATTCATTCATTCATTCATTTATTTGGCATGAAATAAAAGTTTAACAGATATATAATACAAAATTTTTGATATATTTTTGATATCCTTTTGCATTATAAATGGCTAAAAATTGTAATTCATATCTGTATTATTTGATAAATTTTGAACATTAAATTAGCATAATTTTCAATAAACGCAGGCTAACTTTCACCATTATCAGTACCGGTATCATACTCTCCATATTGTAGAGACATATCCACCCAAATAGTACAAAAAGGCATAAATTTTGATTTAAATTGAAAAAGTTATTCACATCGTTGACGAGTCGTATAATACGAAAAAGCGATGCCTATGAAAATGGTAATACCTTTTGATGTATTCAATTGACCCCATATATGCTCCCGATTTAGGGTTTGGCCTCTCTTTTGCCGAACCATTATTGTTGTCATTCAAAGCTGACGGTCACCCATCTCTTTACTTGCTTTATAAGCATACTTATTATATCAGGTTTTTTCTTTCCGCGTTCAGATCAATGCTTGCTTCAGATCAACACACTTTTCAACTGAAACATAGACTCTCTGACTATTAAAGTTAAGACAGAGTTTTTATTGGGATTATCTTTATATAAAAAATTTTTCTCTATCTCTCGAGATATTGAACTTATAGTCAAATATATGGTTCACTTTATTTCTGGCATTCCTTTTTGGGAAATGAAATTTCGTGAAATATTTTTTGTTGCTTATTATCAATCAAAAAGATAGTGCTATTAATTCTGTCCCTTAAAAAGTTTTCCATTTGTTATAAAGCTTTTTATTTGTAAAATGAATGAATTTTTTTGTTGTTAGTTAAGTTTTATCTATTTTTTCATTCACTTAATAGCTGGCTATTTAGAGTTCGAAAAATTTTTAAGATGTTTAATCCACACATTTTTTATAACTAAACTCCTGATGAATAGACATTTTTTGAATCGATAAATCTGTTTCATAGAGACTAACGATAATACCTTTTAGGCTATTAAAGAGCTCTTCAACACTGCTGAGTCCCTATATTATTATATATCAGCCCATATCTCATGAAAATTAAGTACTTTTGATGATTCACTTGAGCGATAAACTCATATTTTTGTATAACTAAACTCTAATCGTTTTGATTGAGAGAAAAAATAATAACAATATTTTTTATCTGAATACGAGTTTTTATCATCACTTTATTCGCAGATAAACTCTTTCCAAAAGGAGTGCAAAAGGTTTTTATTTGAATATTTATTGTGATTTTATGAAGACCTGGAAACAGATTCATAATATTAAGTCTGATTTATATGGTTTTAGTGTCAAAATAGGCGTAAATTTTTTTATCAAACATAAATTTATTGCTATCAAAATTATTATGCAGTAAAAACTTAACGAAATGTTTTTTAACTTCTTTTATTGATATTATAATAAATGAGATTTTTTTTGTCTTTAGATTTAAAGCTTGAGAGTAAATAACATGATCTTAATTCAATGTTAGGTCGAATTGAATTAAAATTAATATTTTGTTTTTATTTCGAACAAATTTTGTAAGTTTTTCCTCTAAATAACCAAAAAAGCAATTCATTCATGACTTGAGAATTTATTAAATTACTTAAAATATGCATTGGATTAATGCATAAATACATGGATTTCTTGAAATTACACATATTATGCAATTTTTATAAAATCTCTTTAATTTATTGACAAAAAAATTCTGAATTGAGCTCAAGTTTTAGATTTAAAATTATTCTTAAACACATTGAATATCTATGTATTTTGCAATAGTTTTTCCTGAACTTAAAGATAATTTAAATAAATACTATTTAAGAGGTATTCCTATGCGTGAAATATGAGATAACAAAATACTTAAAAACTGAATGATTGCAAATTACAGGTAATTTCATAAAGAGTTTAATACTTTATAAGTATTTCATCTTTTCAAATATATATTTATTTCATTCAAATCGGTTATGAATTGAATTTTAATAGACTTGAATTAGAAATAAATTACTTGAATATAAATTTGATTCAATCATGAAATGAATATAAGATCAATTCAGTTGTTTAGAGTCCCAAAAATTCAAGCCTACCTACAATGCAAAGCCCTTTAATCACTTACAGCTCGTGTGAACCAAATTTTCAAATATTGTTCTCTAATCTATTATTTCAATTGACTGTAAAAAAAAAGTTTCTCGATCTCTTGAACCAGATTTCTAGGCATTTAAATACATGTTATGATTAAACACACGCATAAAAAGTTTTTATATAAAAACAAATTTTTTAAATTTTTACAATACGAGGAAAAAAATGTTTTGGCATAAAGCGTAAAGTTTTCAAAAATCATTTATCGAAATCAATGCAATTTATGTGTTAAAGCGTGAATTTGAAAACAAAATCAGTTAATATTTTGCATGTTATGACGCATTTTATTTTAAATTATAAGTTTAGTTAAGGAAAGTGGTAATTAAGCGCTTAAATCAATATTGAAATGCAGGTTATTTTTATGCTGTTATCGAAAAAAACAGTAAAAACAAGGTTTGATTTTTATGAGAGGGAGAGAAAAACATATCACAACCACTTTATGATTATTAATAGTTGTTTTTCCTTTAAAGCAATTATCCTTCAATTTTAATAGTCATTCAATTTCATTTACCTTGAATTCATTTAAAGCGCTGATAAGTTTTATATAATTTACATGAAATTCTGGAAAATCTAATTTTCTGTATCATTAAAATTAACATTTGATTACGCAGTAAAAGCTTTTACAAACCTAAAATGTTTTATTAATAATTGATGAGGAAAAGGGGTAAAACTTTATACTTGAAAAATATCTTATCCTCAAAAGTATGGAAAAAATAAGAAAATGCATGATTTCTATAAAATATTCCTAGAATTACATAATATTAGATTATTTTACAGAAAATCCGCACAATTTCTAAGAATTTTAACCTAAATAAATACAAAGATTAAAGGTTTTATTAATTTCTCTCACGAAAAAAAAGTTTAGCAATAATTGCGAAAAACAACAAATCTGTTGTTCTGAAGCAATCTTTTGTTCCATACCTGAAAGCTGTTTGATTTAAGGAAATAATAACAATAACAATTACAATACCGTTAGTTTAAGGCATATATGAGGGGCTATTTTTACTTCCGATCATCAAAAATCTCCGCCTTTTCCTCTTTGAATGGAGTGAAAAATATAGGTTGATATGAATATGTGTTACGAGTGCTTATGCTTTATGTTAATAATAGGTTCGGGAAATGGATAATTGACTGGCAGGTGGTGGTGGTGCTCATGATGGCAAATGGGGGCCCATATCGGGCGTCAGATTCTAAACAGATATTCTTGAAGTTGTAAACTTTGGCCTACAATCTGTTTGGCATATGTCTGAAGAATATTTATACTATTAAGCAATTAATTGCGACAATAAAGGTATAAATACGTGCCTGAGAGCATAGTCCTCATGTCCTTATTGTCATAATTAATTTTAATTTATAGAAATATCAGATTTTTAGAGTCAAAGACTTTAGTATTTTATTCCATCTCTTTCATTGCTTTTTAGATAAGTTTTGTTTTTATACCCTATTAGAAGATTACAAGAATAGTAATAAAAATATTTTTTCACTTTATAAGGTTATGAATGCCTTTTCATATCTATTCTATTTATACATATTTATATAGGTTTAGGGATAAGACTATTAATCCATTTGATTTGAATCTGGAGTTCATCGATAAGAGCTTACTGTAAATGCTTAGCAAATTTGCTCTTTTTCAACAGATTCTGTGGTTGAGAAACTTTTTCAGAATAAATAACAAAAATTACTGCCTTTACTGTTCTCGATGTCTCATTTTTTTAAGCTTCAATTTTGTTTACTTATTTAATTATTATTATCTCACTGTTTATTTCTCATAAATTAAAGATAAATATTTAGAGAACATTTTTATTTCGAACTGAAAAATAAATTAGAAGAAAAATAATCACACAAAACAAGTTTTTTCATTTAGCGAACTTTTTTGTGCGTGTTATATAAGTTGGAAAAAAGTGTTCAACCTTTAAGTAGGCCTAAAATGCATTTGTATCAAAAAACTATATAATCTTTCTATTTTAGAGTTGGAAAAAATCTATTTATTTCTCAATCAAATTGTCAAATATTAATGTTAAAAAATAAGAATTTATTGAAATTTAGAACTCATTGCATTATTTATTACACTTTATATTCTATAAATCACGTACCGATCAAAAAAAGAAAACTCATTTTTCTACTCGAAAAATAACTTTTCATTAACATCTCAAAAATATTTCGAAATCTTTCAATGAATCTTGATTTATTTTTTTGTTCATATGGTTAACATTGAAAACATTCGATCTGAAGGCCAAAAATGAAGGGAAAATAGTTATTAAAAGTTCTAGTTATGAAAAAATCTGAATTTAATTGAGAGATGAATTCATGTCTATAATAAAAACTCCAATTTATCATTGAATTGCAAAATTGCATAACTCTATCGATCATAAAATAGCTGTCACGTTATTTCAAGCACATGTTCCTCTACATCATCTTTGATTAAAAACAAGAAAATGCTATTTTTACTGATAGATAAATTCATTTAATGAAAATTTCCTTCATTTTATTTTTATGGTTTGTAAGTAAACACAATTATTGGTATGAAAACAAGAGAGAGAACTGAGACATTATCCTAACAACTAATTAATATTCTTAATAAGAGACAAATGAATAACAAATAAGACTTAGTTAAAAGTTCAGGTCATTCGCTCGAAAGCTCTAAACTTGACATTGAATATGACATAAATCAGATTTAAGTCTTAAGTCATATGTCGTCAAACAGTTATAATTAATTTTGTCAGAAAATTCTTAGAAACTCATCCAATAATAAAGATTATGCAATATTTGTCAAACTCGACATGAAAAGTATTGCTGACTTTGAAAGTCTTTGAAAAGCAGTTATTCATGATTTATAGTCTGCTAAAAGTCCCATAATTTTGTCAATGGATCAGTTTCTAAGACTTTTCTTTTATTCTTCTTTCTATTTTATGTATTGAATACAGAACAGGACAGAAATTTGAATATAATTGTATACACATTTCACATGTCTATCTGAGTGTCTAATCATATACACGAGAATCGCTTCTTATTCTCAAAGACCACTCATGATAAGCAAGTGTTACGTTTGGTCTCCTTTTATGATATAAGAAAACAATAGACAGCAGAAAATAAATAAATAATAACCTATAATGATAGTAATAATCAAGTCATGGAATACAAGGTTAAGTCCAGTACAACAGTAGGAAGTTTTAAGATTATTGCTCGAAAAATTAGATCTCGTTCTCTATTGCAATCGCATTAATAACTAAGGATTTGTAGAATAAAACTTGGAGTCTATGCTTACTGACCCTCGACTTTTAATACCTATTTTTCTATTCATTTGTCGTGTTGTTCGGCTCCGAAACGCTTCAATTGGATTTTGGTTTGGCATCTGTTCTGCTATTATAACTAACCATTAAATTTACCTCAAAAAATAGCTGTGATTTGACTGAGATTCTTAACAACTTATCTCGAATAATAGCTCACCTTTTTTATTATTTTTACTTTAACTCTCAGATATCTTGTAATTTTTTAAATTAGTTTTTAACGGTTCTTACACAAGTGCTTTATTGCTTTTAAATTACCTTCAATTTGATTTGACTGAACAATAATTATAATACAATTATTATTCAAGAATAGCTGGAAAAAATATAAGCTTATAATTCGACTTTATATGAGTCATTCGTAGAAATACTACTGCTTTTTATTAAGCAACTCAATTATTATTTAACTTTATTTGTTTCTCATGCAAACCAGTTAACAAAAATTGTAGGCTTTCAATGAAGTTTTTAGAGTTTGATTTAAGTATAGGTTTGTTGGAGAAGATAATGAGCTTAATGTTCTTGATTTTAATTTTTCAATTTGAGTTTTTTCAACCACTTTAAAGACTCATTTTTTCTTATTGTTTAAAAACTTCGATTTCTCAGCTCTTTTGAGAACTTTTTACTTTTTCTTTAATAATAAAGTATTTGAACTTTGAAAGTTAGATCATATTTATATTAAATAAATGAATAAGTTGTGGGAAATTCGAATAAATAAAAAGATTTCGCGATTACATAATAAGTTTTATTGAATTTCTTTCAATCGTAACACAGATTCAATAGAATATCGGCTATAAATGATTATAATTCATATGATTTAACAATTATTTAAAGGTCTGATTCATGTTTGACATATGTATTAGTTATGAAATAGTTATAAAATTTAAAAAATTATTGGTTGTATAGTTTGTAAAGTAATAATCGATATTAGGATACAATCGCTTAATTTGTATATAAGTTTTTTTTCTTTTTTACTGATAAAAAACTAACTTTTCCGCAAAATAAGTAATTTTTAAGAGGTTAAGACCTTGTAATGGTTTATTACTACCAATAAATAATTTGATAACTAGTATTCGTATAATTTTAACCGTCATTGTCATAGCCTTTTATTGTCTTTTTGTTTCAGAAATATTGAGGTTAACAATAATTAAATTTTGGAAAATTGTTTTTTAACGTCTAAATCCAATAGTGAAAAGTTTTTCAATTAAACACAAAACTTTTTTTTACACTTTGGTTTTGTACTAAAACATTAATTTCGAACCTATTATTGATGTCTTTCATTGAATTTGTTGAAAGTTTTATGCTATAATTTCTTTTAAACTTTTTTTAATTTTTTCTTCAAATAAATGTTCGAAAAGTTTTCTTTATTTTCTTTCTATATTTAGTTTAAAAAGTTTTTTTGTTGACTTAACTCATTTCAAATTGTTCCTCATTTTTAAATTCAATTTACTATAAATTCCCATAAAAAATGTGATCAATAAGTTTGTGAAGAAAAATAAAATAAAATAAATAGAAAAAAGTTAAAAAGATATATATTTAAAACTCGAAGAGTAGTCACAACTTTTCAGAATATGATTAGCATTTAATTAAAAAGTTATTTTTCGTCATAAAATAATATGAAATAAAGGAATAATTAAGTTAAAAATGAATTCATATCAGTTTAGAAATCGTAACAAATATTTCGTTTGATTCAGCATTTGATCAAAAACTAAAAAAACAAAAATTATTTCCTAACAAACAGAAAGAGATTATAAGATTTGCAAAAAAGAAAAAGAAATCTGTGCTAATAATCTTGAAAATATATTAATAATACAGTGAATACTGGTATGAATTTCAATGTAATCCTATTTTAAAAGCTAAATAACAGATAATTTGAATGGCATAAAAAAGTAAAACACTAATTATATATATTATACGGTTTGGGTATTGTTTTTATCTGTCAGACTTGATTAGGATGCGGTCTAATGACCATCTTATAGATGATGAAGAAGTTTTTAATACTAGCTTTTGGGCTAAAAAGGAAATACAGAATAAAGTTAAATAATAAGTCACTCAAAATGACGTGATATTTAAACTAATAGGTAATGCATTTTATTATTAAGCATTGCAGAGGAATATGGCTTAAAGCGATTGATATGTTGCTCAAGCTTTCAATTCACTATTGATAGACTTTGTTGTCAGTCAACTGACGCGGAAAGCAATTCTTCAATTGGACGCCACTTCTGGTCCACTAATAACTACCTGTAAATTCATTTATTCAATATTCTCTCTCTCTCTCTCTCTCTCCGCAAGTTTTTCTTATTCTTATTACTGTTTTCTTATACATAATAATCATTTATACGAGACTTGTTTAGCATATAATTATAATCTCCTGAAAAAAGCTTTTCTCATAATGTTATTTTGGTTTTGGTTTTTGACTAAATTAATCTGTTTTCTTATCTCAAGTCATAGTCGTTAATAAATTATTTTTTACTCTCATGTCTGCAACTTATGGTTGACTTAAGTTTTGAAACTTTCACTTTTTAAGCTAAACTTCTTCTTAAGTCAATGAAAAAATTATTAATGATATTGAAATGAGTTCTGGTCTAATGCTATTTTAGAAGGATTTTATTGTCTGCACACACTTTTTCACGCTGTTTATAATAATCAGGGAAATGATCAATGACTTCAATGGCTTATGGCTTGCAATAAGTTTTATTCATTCATTAAGTCAAACATTTAAAACAGTTAAAAACTGTATAACAAACTGAAAAACATGATATCTAATGATAAATTCCAGACAAGTTTTACAGTTATTTTTCGCATTTCTCCTCATATTTACCAACACTTAATAGTAAAATATATGACAGACAGACATGAAGACTAAATACATAAAAAGTTTTTCTCATCTTTTCAGTGGGGAATCTTTTAAATGAGTAGACAATTTTCAGTCATTTTAGATTTGCTTTTTTGAGAAAAATAAGAAAAATTTAAAGCAATTATTTATCCTTATTCTCGAGTAATCAGTGCTTCGAATGCTATTTCAAGATCATGTTTATCATGTTTACCAAAATAAGTTTTCAGAAAAACGTCTATCATATGTTCACTCATTAGTGAAATCTTTGTTTTTCGAAAAATCTTTCTTGAGAATGATATGTTTTTCCTTAATCTCATTATTACTCTATTTTAAAGACAGTAATTATAAGTCATTGTTATAGATAAATCGTTATTTAAATAGTGCTAAAAAACTTTTGTTACATTTCAATTGTACTCCAATTATAGCTGTTTTTGTCTATAATTAAGTTAAAACATTTCTCTAAATATCTAAACATTTAAATATTCATTAGTCTTAAGAAAAACATATTTATAATTAATGATAGCATAAAAATAAGTCTTTGATGAAGAAAATTAGCAACAAATGCAATATAATCTCAAAAACTTAAACAAATTAATTAGCACTCAATTTAAATGAGAAAAAGAGAGAAAAAATAAAATGATAATTAGCTAGAATTTTATGCACAAAAGTTTAATTAATTGAAAAACTAGTCAAAAGCAACAATAGATAGGCTGAAAAATCCCGAACAGATTTTCAAAAAAAGTTAGCGGATATTCGCTTAAACATTTCAAACGCAAAAACAAAAGTTTTTATCAGTTTTTATTGAACTTTTGGGGCCATTAAAGTTTATGACCTAATCATTGAATAAAGTCATTAAAAAGTATGCAAAAAACTGATTAGTATTTCATAATTTAATTTTACAAATGATTGACAAATCCGTTGTATTTTATTCTCACTATTGTTTTGTCATTTTTGTTGGGAATAAAAATGATGTTAATTGAAAAATTAGGATCAAATTATTTATCTAATCGGGAGGTCTCTGAACTACAAACTTATTTGTCAGTCAATTAATTTTTTTACAAAGATATAATACTTATTAATCTCTTAAATTAGAGATAAGTTTCCGCAATCTTGGGTTCAGCAGAATTGTTATCTTTTTTTCAGGAGCTTTTCGACCAATAGTCAGAACTGATATTTCATTTACATTTACATTAATGTTATATAACTTTAAGTTTATCTGTGTTGGGATTCAGTTATGTTTCTCGAAATGCTTTAACATCAATAATAGAATAAAACAATAAATCATTTGTGACATAAAAAGGAAAAAAAAATTTCATTTTCATCTATTCTTTAATAAAAACAATCGAATAGAGAGAAAAACCTAACAATAAGTCAGAGAAAGTCTAGAAAATTAATACAAAAAACACTTCCTTTGCATAAGTAGTTAAATAAAATTTGAGGAAAAAATATTTTGTGTACGGAATTCAATGCAAAAATCATTAAATAAAGTATTTTAATCTGTATAAAAATCTAAGAGATAAATATTCTCTCCATTTCTGCAAAACTACTGCTTTAGGATATGTTAAGCTTAGTATTAAGTATAAAACAGTAGTATTTTTTTCTTATACCTTAACTGTAATTAATAATAATGAGCTCTGAGAGAAAAATTGAATACCAGTTAAGTTTTTATTCTTCTCTATCTTAAAGAAAGTTTTTTTTTCATACAATCAAATAGTGAATTATTGATAAGATATTATTTCATGCATAACAAGCAGTTTTGTCAATATTTGCTGAGTTTTAAGAATGCATGTTATGGGTCAAAAAGAGAATAGAAAAAAATTCGTGTGAAAAAAGCTTCTTTTTATGCATTTAAGTCATGATAAAGAAGTAAAATATTTGTTAAGTAATAGCTATTTCTGAAGTAAAAAGTTTTTATTTATCTTTATTAGAAGTTTAGCACAAAATGCTTGAACTTTTGATATGACAAAAATAATTTTTTTGGGTTTGGAATTATTTAGCACTTATTGTGGCCTAAGTTTAGAGATTCATAACTATTGTTTACCATTTTTACTAACAATGTATTTATAGTTTTAGTGTTAAACTAATCTTTGGACTCAAATAAGTACTTAATTGTATTCAATCACTAATGAATTCATAACTAATTTTTCTCTCATTTAAAAAAGTTATAAAAACTTTTTGAAAAGTTTTTAATGCG
>JAQFXV010000477.1:0-21857 GCA_034694065.1 Camisia spinifer
ATAAGTAAATATTATTTTTCATTGTAAACAGCTTAAGATCTGTTCTGTCACTCAATTTAGTTAAACGTAGTTACTATGCTTTTTATTTTCCTCGGTAAGTGCATAAAAGTTTCTGAAAACCTTTAGCAACTATCATTCGTTTTAGAATACGAAGAAGTTAATATTTGAAAGAAAAATGTTCTCAATTAAGGTTTTCATACACATCTCAATATTTTTAATGATATTCATGAGTTCAGTTGATGCTCAGTCTTTAGTAACAATAATACAACAATATTTTGAAATGTTTCAAAATTTTGCTGATGCTTTTGTAGCATTTACTGTTTTCAACCAATTCCTTGCGCATATATTGAAGATCCATTCATTTAAGAAACTTTCAAATCCAATACATCATTTAACTGCAGTATCAGTAATGGTATTCCTGATGAATATCGTAACACCACTCCAGAATGTCAGAATTATTGCAAAATGACGGTACGTTTAACTTGAATGTAAAACACAATATTATTGGTAAATTTGCTAATCTTCTGCTTTTAGAGCTTTAATTATTCTTCGTGCGAGTTTTTAACTCCTGGAGATGAAAAGTCATTATTTCAATGCTCGTGTAACAACGCATACAATTGTGAAGGTCTTAGTTTAAATCAATTGACTCAAACTGCAGCATGTAGCCAAAAATGCCAACAATATGTAAGAATAAGATCAAAATAACTGACATGTATAATAACTATTATCTCTCATGAATAAGGATAATCAATCGGTCGGCCAATGCACTACAGCGCCCGTTCTTTTAGATGGGAATCCTGGCACTTGTACCTGTTTCGATTTCAATAAATGTGCGGCGCAGTTTGGTGCTGATAACAACCTGTTTACTATTCAAATTATACTATCATTATTCGAGTTGTTTCATAAAAGATAACTTAGAATTCGTAAAAACAATCGAAAACTAATAATAACAGGTGTTTCAAAATATAGGTCATAAAAGTAAAAATTTATTATTCAAAAACTAGAGAAGATTTTTACATGAATCTTTTTTAAATAAGAGAAGAATAATGAGAGTTTATGATAGGCTATGCACCGTATGCCAACCATTTTCAGTGTATATATGACGCAAAGGAGTTTTAAAATTAGTAATAAAATTTCTATTGTTATGGCAGTTGCAGGTCTTCCAGAATTTCCGAGTCTATTATTCAAAACACTGTCAAGTCTCCTAAATTTTTGGATTTTAGTGGTTATTATTTCATAACCTGGAGCATAATGTCTTTCGGAATCTTCACTAAAAATTTTTTGAACAGAAATTATGGATTCATTATTCGAGTGAAACTCTTTCACAATAAAAATGAGCATTTCTTTTGACGTATGAATCCATGTTTCCGTAAATATTAACAAAATTGTAATGTTATGAAAAAAAACTCACATTATTGCTTTAAAAGGGCGCTGAATCTCAGCTTGTAATTATTCTTCATATAGAAGTTATAAGCTTTTAATTTTATGACCTATATTTTGAAACACCCGGTATTAGTTTTAAATTTTATCACATATTATAATGGTTTGATTTTGTCTTTATTTTCAAATTATTTATTGCACATCTTAATTTTTCTTCAATATGCGCGAAAATTTCAATATTATTCTATAGCTTTTCAAATTTATAATTTACGCATTAATTATTTCAATGGCTGGTGGTTTTTAATGCAGATTAATTTCATGCTTTTCCACCAAAAAAAACTTTTGATTGATCTGTATCTTAAAACCTTATGAAAAATAAAATTTATATTTCACAAATATTGAAAGTAAGGTATATATTCCCTTTCAGAATATGTATAAACCATTACTATTGAATTCTTTACCAAATAATAAGAACGAAATTAATTTGTGCTGAAAACTTATTTATTATAGTATATCAAATTCTTTATTGTATGCGATTCTTTCAATTCATACATTGTGTGAAAGTTAAAACAAGAATTAGGTTTAAATAATCTATGAATATTTTAAAGAAACTCCTCGATATTAATTCAAGATCTTACAAAGTAATATTCCAATAAAAAATAGAATAATGTAGAGTTACAGTGAGTTTCTTAGAAATCTTTGGATTAAAATATAGTTTTCATGATATATCTCTATCGCGATTATCTATTTGAATAATAGAGAAATACATGAATAGGACATATTGTGTAATAATGGAATCCTATGAAATTGACTGCATCTGTCACGAAGCTGTCGTCAATTAGTTTTTCATATAACAAAAAATATTTATTAACAAAAAATACCAATAAATTTTTAGTTTTTACTCATTTTGAATAAAAATTTATACTCATTATTAGTATCAATAAAATCTAAATTCATTTAATAGATTATGTTATTTAATTTGAGACTATTTTGAAATTAATTAACAAATTTTTATGAAGTCCAAAAATTAGGTGCATTGATTAAATTTTTCCGGTTATAGAATCTTTAACTTTCAACATATATCAAAAATATGATTTATCATTTATTTACAACTTTTTATTCAAACTTGAATTTAGCAAAAAAAAGATAAACTTTTTTAAATACCAACATAGTTTTCATTATAATTTCAAGAATAGTTTAATCCAATGTTAAGATTAGATTAAAATAAACTTCGGCTCATCAAAGAAAGTTTTAGTTTCTAATAGAATTAAAATAATATTCAACAGACTTTAAACAGTGTTCATTTGTTCGTCAATTTCCTAAGACTTTATTTAATTTATTTTTTCATTATCAGAGACCGATCAGATATAAAATAGTTTTTGAGAGTGTATTCTAATGGTTGAATTCAGTTTTGATTATTGTTTGTTCGATAAAATAGACATAAATTGAATGTTAATAATAATTGTAAAAATTTAGTTATATTTTGAATCTGTACTTCTCATTTAAATCAGTTTTCTGAAAAAATTAACTTAATGCTTTTGAAAATATTTCCGTTTATGCCTCATTTTAGAAAATCAATATAATTGTTTATATTAATGATTGATAATTCCATTATTGATTACGTTTAAAGGATTGCCTTTATTCGCAAAAATTTCTCATCAAAATCAATATCAATGTATCCAAGAGATTGACATTTGAATATAAAAAATATTTGAAGCTAAATCTCCTAAAATTATACTTCAATATCCATTCCAGTAGAGGAGTTTCCCACTTTCAACTTATATCCAAAATTTGACTTATTTTCAATTTACAGTTTTTTATTTAATACTCGAATTTTAACAATAATTAAAGATAAAACCTTCACATTAAAATTGAATTTCATTTCAAAAATAGAAATAAATTAAATAAAAAACTGTAAATGAAAAATAAGTCACAATTTTGAAATGAGTTAATGATGGGAAACTCTGTAACTGGAATCGATCAACAAAACTTTTATTTAACCTTTAGAACTTGTTAGTAAATTATGAGTTTTAATTCAAGGATTTAGAATCACCTTCTTACAAAATCTAACTGTTAGCAAAACAGGTGCTCAAAATTCTTAATCAAAAAGTTAGAAAAGATAAGCTCTAATCCCTTATCAGATTGATAAAAAAAAAAGATGAAAAGTGATAAAGCAGGATTGAATCAAACTCATCCGCTTTATATTCATTTTTTTCTAATTAAAATAAATATTTTGTAATTGAGTTAGAATTACAAGTTTATCTCAATAATATTTGAGAATAATTTCGAAAAAATGAGTTTAAAAAAAATGGGTCTAAGCCTATCAGATTTATTGGAAACTTACGTAGCACAGGTTCAGGCCTTATATGTTGGATAATCAAAACCATTTTCCCAATATTTGAGATTAAAGTTTTGGTAAGAAATAAATAATTAAAGATAAACTTTTTACATCATGAATGAATTTCATTTTAGGAATAGAAATGAATTTAATAAAAAACTGTAAATTAAAATTAAGTCATTTTTTTAAATAAGTTAAAAGTGGGAAACTCTAATTTTGGTTTCCCAAGTATTGGAATAGATATTTTTTTTGAGACAAAGCTTCAAATATATTCGCTGATTTTAATCGCGCGGTTTTGTCGCAGATCCTAAAAAATATATAATTTGCAATTTTTCAAATTATGTCAAATAAAATAGTAAATATTTCAATTTTGGAATTTTATGATTTTGCTAACTTTTATTTTCAAAAGAAAAATAAATGAATATTAGAGAAATATAATTATTTTATAGACTATTTACCAAAAGAGATAATAGTGAATCATATAATTTTTTATAATTACATCATAATTTCTTAACTAATTTCTTACCCATAATCAGATTATTCGAATAGAGTGCTGTAGCTCTCAAAAAAAGAATTTTTCAGCCAAACAAAAATACACGTGTCCAATCATTTTCACTCAAATCATCAAAATTTGAAAATTAACGCTGAATTTCTCTGAGAGATTTAGCTAGGTTATTACCTAAACACTTTCGAATATAATCACTTTACTCTAGATGATGTCGGTCGGTCCCAAACTACCCTGTACTCATAAATTTTTTTATCGAAAAATATTAACAGCAAGTGTGGAGAAACTGGCAAAAACCATGTGGGACAATAATGACAATGGCAATATGCCTTATATAAATATATACAGCCGGATGTTGAATCACTCAATGTTAATGTAATTCTCACTGTGAATAAAATTTTATTTACAGTTTTTCAAAATCGAATTTAACATTAATTAAAGATAAAATTTTCTTAATACTAAAATATTTTTCATTACAATTGAAATTAGTTTAAAGAAGAGACTGATTCACTATTTGAATTCAACTTTAAAATTCAAGCTAATGTTAAAATTAATTTTTGATTCATGTGAGGAAATTCATTAAGTGATATTCTCATTGAATAAAAATAATTTTAAACAGACCTCAAACCGTGTTCAATTAATTTCGATATTTCCCAAAAAGTTTTGTTAAAATTATTTTTTCATTATCAGAGTCAAGTCAGAAATATATTGAATTCTAGTTTCAAATACTCTTTGAGAGTGTATTCTAATAGTTGAGTTTGAATTATAGAGTTCTTGTATTAAAGTCAATATCTTTATAATCAAGATATTGAAAAAATATGCAAAAAATTAGAATGTTATTCGCCAATAAATTGCAACTAAACCAATCAACTGTCCAATTTTAGAATCACCAATTTAAACTTGGATAAAAAATATGACTCATTTTTAGTTTACAGTTTTTATTAAAACTCGAATTTTAATAATAATTGAAGGTAAACTTTTTTTGAATGCCAAAAACTTTTGTATTATAATTAAATTTCATTTCAATGATAGAAATGAATTACTTAAATTCAATTCAGAAGTTTAATCCATATTTCAAGACTCATGTTATGTAATTTTCAAAGTAAAATTCTTATGGAATAGAAATATCTTTCAAAATAATTTAAACATTTAATATATAAATATTCCGCTTAAGATATTAAGAGCGTTTAGGTTAAGGATTGTCTTCCTTTGCAAAAAACAATCAATGAAAGTTAAGATTAATTTGTTTTTAATTATTTTGAAATTTTAAAAAAAAAATTATTTTGAGATTAATTTGATTTTCATGAATTAATAACTTTTTTAGATATCAAATATAAACAGTTTTAATTTTTCTGATATTTTCTACTTTCATTAGAGTTATTTCATAATTATCAAAAGAATTTAATTTTAGACAACTGTTTGAGAGTGTATTAATTATTCCTTTTTGATAATTGTTAGTTTGGAAAAAGACATAAATTGAATGTCAATAATAATAAGCAGATATTTTTTAGCATTTTGAAAACATTCTTTTCATTTAATTAAATTTTCAGGAAAAGTGAACTTAATGTTCTTCAAAATATTCCGCTTCATCAAAACATTTGCTTCATTTCACTAAATAAATATAATTTTAATTGATTAATAAATATCACAAAAAGCTCTATCTGTGAATAAAATAAAGTATTGAAAATAGTTAGTGTAAACTTTAAATAAAATAAATGCTAAAAGTATTCGAAAAGTGCTAATTAGATTAGTCCAGTTTTGAAGAAATCCTAACGAGAAAATTACAAATTACAAACAAATCATTTCAACTCTACATTTATTTGATAAAAGTGTGCAATAAAATCATCTCAACTTTAAATTGTGAAAAAGTTTTAGGTGTGATCAAAGAAAAAAGTAAGAAATTATCATGAATTCGCACAACGAAATAAAAACGTATTAATTAAATGAATCCAGTTTTATAGTATCATACTTTTAACTTATATGAAAAATATGACTTATTTTTTAATTACAGTTTTAAAATGAAACACGCATTTCAAAATAATTGAAGATAAACTTTAAACCCAAAATGTTTTACATCATAATCAAATTTCATGTTAGGAAAAAGAGATAAATTTAATAAAAAACTGTAAATAAAAAATAAATCACATTTTTTATATAAGTTAATATTGGGAAACTCTATAAATGGGTGATACAGAATTGCAAACTCATTCATATTAGTTTGAAATTTTTTTTTGATGAAGATTAAGCTTTAAATATTTTACAAACTTAAATTTCAATATCTTGAATATATTTATATTGAATTTGATAAGAGAGTTTTGCAAATGAAAGCAATCCTTAAAAAATAATAAATAATTAATAGATTAATAATAGCTTGCCTTTGTAAAAATTTGAGCTGCGCTTTTGAGCTTATGGTAAAAATTACCAGATAATATAGTTTAAATTCAAATAAGCATTCATTCAAAATAGTTAAGAAAGTGGAATGCATCCAATACACCAGATTCATAATTAAGTGCTTCTTTTGAAACAATGTTATTCATATAGTTTATATTGAACTTCAATTGAACTGATTTTAAGCTTTAGAAGCTTTAGAAATAAAATTCAATAAAGGTTTCAAAAGTGCTGTTCTTCATATTTTTAATTCAATTGAGGTGAAGTTCACTATCACTATGCAATCCAAAGCTTAAACTTACACCTATTATAATTTTGTAAATTAATTTGGAAAAAATATAATATTTGATCTTTAACTTTAATGAATTAATTAAACACTACAACGATTTTAATTTCTATAATGAAATAATAAGTATTGTTAACTCAGCTAAAAAATATTTTGTACTTTAAACACATCAATCTCTAATTTAAACAGCATTCAGAATTTTAAGCCTAAACACATGTACAACTAGTATAACCTTCTGGTGGATTGAATTCCGGTTTATATCTATCAGGAGTCACAGATCTATGAACTCTTCCTCCATCAATACTTCTTCCAGTCAGAGCCGCGGCTCTCAATCTCTGTACGGGACTCAATACAGATATTGTTCTAGGGGGGCGTAAAGCGGGGCTCACCGGACTCAGTACTGTTGTCGGGGGTGGTAATGGTTGGGCGTAATGGACTGGCTGTAATGGTTGGGCGTAATGGACTGGCTGTAATGGAGGGCTCTCAACAATGACTTCTCCATAATCACGTCCAGCTAAATATGATCTAACTCTTTCATTTCCATAATTCGATATTGCAATAGATGGTGTGCTTATGACAAGTTTTGCTGGTGTTTGCAGTGGTGCTGGTTTTGAATACACTGGCTTTGAAATAGACTTCGGCACTGCTTTATATCTTTCAATGACGTTTGTGATCACTGGATCAGGTGTTTTGCGATCTGTTCATTGAATAAAATTTAATCATATGAGAAAACACAACAAATTACAGAAATTCATGAAAAAAACAATAAAAATATTTTATTCTGAAGATTTATCTTTACCAAAATTAATTAACTATAGCTAAGAAGGCATCAATCCATAGTGTCAATCGATTTCATTCAAATATTTTCATTAATTGGGAAGAACATAAGTTGGATTTTATAAAAATATAAAAATTTTGGGCGTATGGCCCGAATCAGTATGCTTAATTAATTTCCGAATACTTGATCAAAAATAAGTTAATTTAATAACTTGCCTTATTCTTAATTTTTGGTCGAGATAGAATATTTTATTTCAATCAATTTACAGTTTCTCAATAAATATAACAAAAAAATGAGAAACTGTAAAATGATTAAAATAAAATATTCTATCTGGACTAGAAATTAAGAAATAATACAATTTATTAAGTTAATTGATTTTTGATCAAGTATTCGGAAATTGATAAAACATGCTAATTCGGGCCATACGCCCAAAATTTTTATATTTTTATAAAATCCAACTTATGTTCTTCCCAATTAATGAAAATATTTGAATGAAATCGATCGACACTATGGATCGATGCCTTCTAAATAGGAAAACTAACATCTAAGATATATTACGAAATTCAATTAGTTATTTAAAGATAACCGTATACTTCGTTTAAAATTATTTTCCAAGAATACTGAGTATTTTCCAAGAATGTAACTAATTCTTTAAATCATTGAAATCATTGAAATCTTTAAATCATTGAAAGTTCAATTAACTTTATAAGTCAATCACTGGTGACTCATTTCAACTGAATGGCCAGAAAACCACTAAAACCAGAAGGCCATAGAAGAGAGAAATATTAGAAAATTTGATTTTCAAACCAGATTTTATTCAAATTAAGCTCTCATTTCACAGAATCCTTAGAGAAAACATAAAAAAAATTTAATTTCAAATGTTGTGGAGAGCTATAAAAAAAATGACTCAATGAGTAGGAAGCGATCTACTACATGACGATCATTCTCATAAGGGTTCGATTAACATAAAGAAATCTTAACTAAGTCACCGCCTCTCCAAATTATATTTTCAACTTATTTTAATATCTTGAAAATTATTCTTAGAAAATATGAGAAAATTCCGAATAAGTTACGCATAATATTTGTTAATTTATTGAACTATTTACTAGTTTTTTAGAGAACAATTTTTGACAAACCTTTAGTTTTATCTAATTCAGTATCACTGACAACTTCATATCCTTGAGGACCAGATGTATAGTGAACAAGTCTCAACTTTCCATAGGGATCCGTATACCCGTATCGACCTCTAACTTGACCGCCAGCATCTTTGTGCTCCTGATGAAACTGATGAGACCCGAATAGTCCAGTATCGTAACCGAAATTATAAGTACCGCTATCTGTCTGCGAATGATATTGTATTGGCGAATGAACATAATCTTCTGCTTTTACCACAATCTGCATCAAAATTGCCAAAACGATTACTATAAGCTAATTCAAAAATAGAATTATAATTTTATCAATTGATCTTATTAGTTAGTGAATATTTTTTAAAAACTTATTTAGCTGGGTTTCGTTGTTTTTACCAAGATATCTAATGACCGTTTGACACAAAGATATGTGTTGGATATTCAAAAATTATGACAGTTTCTTAATAGATGAAGTTTATATTTTTACTTATTTTTGATTATATTTAACGTTACAAAAAATTTCATAAGTTTTATTACCCAACACATATTTTTGTAGCAATCTATAGCGCGAATCCTTAGATTATTTTTGATTTTGATTCCATGAGTCATTTTATTCATGGAAATATTGACTTTCAATTTTAATTAGAATTCCGAAATTTCAAAATAGTAATAATTCAAAAATTGAATATCGAAGTAAATTTTTGAATAGTTTGACGGTGAACTTAGTATAGGAGATAAGTAAAATTCAAAAAGACTTCATCAAAAAGATTTATTAAGATAGGAACTAAAAATTTCATTGACTAAATTAGAAATTGCATTTTTCATCAAAAAAAAATATATTGAAAATCATTTATCTGAAAGAAAAATTTTAGTCTTATTTTATGACTGTATTAAATATCACTTATTCTCATACCATAGAAAAGGAAAGCATAATACTTAACACCCTATTATGACTTCAACATATTTCTAAAATATTCATTTATGATTAGCTTAAATAAAAATAACAATGAATACATACCATATTTTCCAACCGATTTTGAACAGAAGATTAAATTTGAAAGAAAAATAAGAATTTCGTCTAAAACAGTTGATGATTGAAACCCTACACAATGACAGTGAAATAGATGTGAGAATGAGAACCTTCGTGTCTCATCCTTAAAAGAAAGTAATCCTCCTTTCGAAACAGTTAAAAAGTGGGCGAAAATAGCATACATTGCAGTCAAATCGTTAATTTCTTAATACAAGCTCACAGTTCGTAACTTATAATCAAAAATAATAATAAAGGAATCAGTTCGTCATGAAATCTGTTTTAAAGACCAAAAAGGCCGTTATAAACGTAGGAAGTGTTCTTCAAAATCTGCTAACTTATGCTTATCTGTTCTATACATGCATATTAACAGTTAGTTTTTCATACGAGTTAATTATAAATATTGTTGTTTAGAAATGTAATGCGCCCTAAAAAAACTTTGCCCTTCATTGACCATAAATGTGTCGCTCTATTCGATCAATCAAATTATTCGCCAATCGAACTATATATAGAGATCTAATTTATTTAAGTCAAAATGTAATGCTCAGTTCATCAATGATGGACCTTGAATTTGATATCTTATTAAGAGGCAATTTTAATGTAGTATTTTGCATTATATTGAAATGTCTTTCGTTATTTGAAAATAGAAACTAACTGCTTTTATTGCAGTTTTATTGAAATAAACTGAATGAGATTAGTTTTTGACAATTAAAACTCAGAATTTTGCAATTAAAAAATTTATCTTTTTTAATTTATTGCTTTAGACCTTACGAAAATTAAATACACAATTTCTAGCGAAATTGTTTCTGCAAAAGCAATATGCTCAAAAAATATTGATAGAACATGTTTAATAGAAATAGAAATATTTAATTATAAATAACTATACAGAGGAATTTTGATTCTATCGTATTAAATAATCGGCAGAACTTCAAACTTTATATATTCATCTGTTCTATCACGAATTCCATCAAATTACATAATACAATAATCAAAATTATTATTGAATATGCATTTGAAATTTTAAACAATTACTGTTTGAATTTCAATATTTTTTAAAATGTACGAATAAATTAATTTTTATAATTATACCTATTATAATGACTGAAAAAGCTGTAAAATAATCATAATTCAGCTCTATCTTATTTGTTTATGCTGTTTTTTATCCAACCTTGAAAATGTTCATTGAATAATATTATACTGATTCAGTATTCCTGAATCACGAACTTTTAATGAAAAGAAAGTCCCACCAGTTTATTATGAATATTGTCCATTGTCTAACTGTTCCATTCATCTGCGAAAAGAAAATTTTGATGAATATAATCATGTCAAGCATCAAATTAACTCAATCATTTAGCACTGAAATATTTATTAACAAGAAATTTTATTACTGCTATATACAGTTCATAACAGACCAGAGACTTAAACTGTTTTACTTTTTATTGTTTTATGCTTTTGTTTTACAGGGTTTGACAAATACAAGTATTATGACCTGTATTTAAGTAGATGACTCAGCTGTGAATAATTAATTCTTTATTTGGTCAAACGATCTGATTGAAATTATTTTAATTTTCAATCCTTTCATTTGCAAATTCGCAGAAAATTTTTTTAAAATATCTTTATCTTAATCTTAACCTTATAAATATCTTAAATCAACATTTAATTTACTAAATCCCAAAAATTATATAGAAAATATATTTGAAAAGTTCTTATATTGAACAAAATCATTTATATATACAATATTGATTCAAAGTTTGATTCAAGGTTGATATGAAGTTTGATTAATAATTATGCATCAATTAGTTACAGTAGGCTTAAAATTGAGTGATGTTTTAGGTGAAGGTGATATGATTTTTTTTAAATAAACGAGGTTATTTTTATTTGATTTCTTTTTCTACAAAAAAATTGCAGTGATTTTTGATAATTTTCTACAGAAATATAAAAATAACTAAGATGAAGGTCTCTCATTCCAAATTTGATATATGTTCTCAAATTAGGTCGAAATTTTATCAACACACCAACAATTATAATACAAAAAGGATGAAGGACTAAAAAGTACTAGAACATAAATTTACATATTTCCAAGTGAGAAACTATGAATCGAATCCAGGATACTTGATCAATATGCACGAAATATTAATTGATCGAAAAAGATCAATGAACTGAAAACTCATAATTTTATGAAAATTTTTGGTGTTACAATAATCCTAGATCAAAAATAGCCTTAAGATAGTCTTTCATAATTAAATGATGATACAGTATAACTTAGACAATATTTTTAAAGGAGGAATCTTTTTGAATAGAAAAATAATTTCACTATATCTATTATCAAATCATCACATCTTCTTTCTTATTATGTGATTCATTTTATTCAGAGAAGATAATCTGAATGTTCAATTTATGTTGTAAATTCAAGATTTGAACTTCAATTAAAATTGAATTTTTAAAACTGTATTAAGTTTCAACTTTAATTTTTAATCATAACTTGATTACATTCGCATATGAATCAAAGTGAGCTTAGGAAAATTCTAAAAACCATCTGCTTAAATTAATTTCATTATTATCAGTGAATAAATTCACAACAATCAGTGATAAAATATCTAATCAATTGACCAATTTTCAAAAATATAAATGAAGAAAATTATAGTTTTAGTGCTGTTCAATGTTCTTGTTGAATGTTAACTTGAAAGGTCAATTTGTCGCCACATTTGTCAAGGCATTGAAGAATGTATCCGTTCATGTGAAGAAGATTTTAAAAATCCCAAAAGAAGTAAAATTCAATTACCATTGTGTGGATTGACTAATCTCATGCAAAAACCAGGCAAAAGAATTATTGGTGGAGAAAATGCTGCCAAAAATGAATTTCCATGGATGGTATCTCTTGGTTATGATACTTCTAATCATTCTTGTGGAGGAGCAATTATCAATTCACGATTCATACTTACGGCTGTCCATTTTATATATGGGTATGTTTTTAATAAAGAGTACCATTTCAATTTTTATAATAGCGGTTTCACATTTATCGTACAATAATGACCAAGAAAAACATGCAAGGGTGAAAATTTTGAATTTTGGGTATTTAATATTTTTCACTAGAAATCTGTATGCTAATATTCAAAATTTGTCTGTCTGTTTGTGAGTTTGTCTGGATATATAACTTTTTAGATCCAGTATGGTTTAAATATTCGTAAAAGCGAAGATATTCTCCCGAAAAGTCTCCCTATCAAATAACCGAACAAAACTTTTCCGAACTAATGCTATTCTATTGGAATTTTTTTCAAAAATATTTTGCCCGTTGCTTATTATTAATCATCAAATCGTGATATTTTATTTATGATTCATTAATACTCTTACGATAAGCAAAAATGTTTGATATAAAACTTTACAAACTCAAATGAATCTTCTTTAGGTTTCAGAGTTATCAGTAGGGGAAAGGATTTTTTAATAAATTATCAAAATTCCCCTGTTTTTCTTGGTCATTAATTTGAACTGAAAAAACTGGAAAAATATAAATTTGCAAATTTTAGAATTGATATTTAAATTTTTTATTTCACATAGAGCGATGACTATAACAATTGAAATAGGGACAAATAACTTGCATTCCAATGACCGTAATGCTGTTGTCATCAGGCCAGAAATACTTGACAAATGGGGTATGATTTTCTACTGAATCTTAAATCAAAACAGGAAATATCTTATAAACAGAGTTTCAGCACATCTTAGAAAATTTTCAGCACTTTATTTAAATCCTATATAATTTTATTCTTATTTTAATAATGTTCAACATTCAATCCATTTGGGCTTTGGAAAGGAAAAAAGTCACTAATTTATAGGATAAGTTTGAATTAAGTTAACTGTCTTATCAATGCATGAAAGTTATGAACTAAAGTAATAAAACTTTTCATGATTTCAAACACGAATAGTTGAAAATACTTGAAAGCATTTAGTCATTGAAGCAAAGATTTTTTATACTGAAAATAAGATGAAAATTAGGGTCAGTTTCATTTGTATATTAATACTCGACTCTAGTCTCAATCCTTACTTTATATAATTAATATTGTGATAATTCAACTTTTCCTTTTTCTCAATAATTCAACTATTTTCTCAATCCTAACTTCAATTATATTACTTTTTAATAGTTTTTCTCATACTCGACTATATTCTCAATCCTCACTTTATTTATTTATTTCATTCATTGATATTCTTTCTCACACTCGACTATAGTCTCAATCCTAACTTCAATCAATTCATATGAAAATAATTTTATTCTAACTAGACTCTTATCTCAAGTCTTAGCCATTTGGCTGAGTTTTACAAAACTGGACAAAATATTTGAAAACTGGTCGGTTGGCAACGCTGTAAAGAAATGGCTTTTGAATGTATAGCTTTAATTGTTCAATTGTTGCATTAGAGAATTAATAAATTAATCAAAAAATGGGTCCCAACTTCTTAATCCATTTGTCACTCGTATTATACTGTATATTACTTACATTTTTAAAACTTTTTTAAATTGACTTTTTCAAAAAATAGTAATTAATAAATTTCTAAATGTAAATTTGATTATCATTAATTAAAATGAAAACAAAATTTTTACAAAATATATAATTTATTCATTAAGTTAAATTGAAAGTTAAATGAGATTTGAGTCCAAGCAAAAGTTTCCAAAAATTAATATTTTATTCCACTCCTAAAAGTTGTGACAGATGGTTAAGTGAACCACTATATAGTGAAGAAGAACGTAATGATGGCTGTGATTGATATGATTTATATCCTAAAGGATCAGAAGCCGAACCATAGAGTCCTAACACATAAAAATCAATAATTAATTCAAATAAATATTTTTCCACAATATTTATGAAACTTTTCCGAACGAGAAAAATTAAATTTTGCTTACCATCAGAAAAAGATGAAGAAGAAAATGAAGATCCGGAAGGAAAAGATCCGACAAATTAGCCACCATTTTCACCACCAGATAAGGAGGCGCTTGAAAGACCTGAATATGGCTGTGAAGTAGCACTTCCATAGAGTGACGGCAAAGATAGCGGAGAATTAAAAGCACTAAATTGTTGACTATAAGGAGCGGGGCCTCCGTATCTGCGCATTGCATTATTATGAGATCCAGCTGTCGAACTCTCTTCTGGATTATAGTTTTTGATATTAACAGTACCGAGAGTGCTGCCCATCAATTGATTCAGCCTTGATCCTAATCCATAACCCAATTTAATTCCGTTAGGGAATAGATGACCGAGAATACCACGAAATCTATATCGGTAGTTGGGCTTAATGATAATTGGGTAGAAACTTTGTGCATCTCCTGAAGGCTGTGAAGACTGGTCACCGATCGAAGATTGGACATTTATGATGGCTATCACAGATTGTTATAACTATGACTATGAATTTATAAAACATGGCGACTAACTTGTGTAAACTTTTTAACGCTAACTTCTGATGAATTCAATCCTTGTTTAAGAGCTTTTTTGAAAGTATGAAATTTCTTATAAAACAAACTTACACTCAGTTAGTATATAGTTTGAGAGCAGAATTATAACAGCTATCCTGACATGTCATCAAAACGTAAAAATTTACATCACGTCGCAAAAGGTTTAATTCTATTTTGTGATTATACAACTATTTAATCCGTTTATAATTTATATATTTTGTTTCATTTTCAAGTCTCAAAAATAGAATAAATCCTTTAGTGACTTGATGAAAAATTTTACGTTTTGCTGAGGTGTCAGGAACGAAGTTATAATCCTGTTGAAAAGTGATTTTCTTACTCGTTAGAGGCGAAGGAAAATTTAAATTATAAATTAAAATATAAAATGAAATCAAAATTAACTTCTATTTGAATAATTCTGGCATAATTGGCATAATTATTCTGAAGATAAGGGTTTGTTGAGTGAATCGGCGAATGACCTTTAATCTCAGTATTACTTATACTTGTATAATGTATCTTAGCTTTAAAATCCTATATTCAAGTTCAAGTTTTTAGGCCATCATCGGATCGGAAGAAGAGATTTTGACAATTATATTATTGATAAAAAACATACGGAATTTCCATACATATTGAATTTCCAGTGAATCGAAGTGTAAGGATATTATCTATGATATTCCAAAGATCTTCAGTGTCCAGATTGAATCTCGAGATTCATAATGAAACCACAAATATTACATATTTCATATTTTTGTAAATTTAATAATTTTTATTAGTTTATGCTTAAAAGTTGCAATTTTTTGTAGAAAACACCAAAGTTTGATCATATGGATTATTTGTGAAAGTTTTTATTTGTCTTACTATATAAATCTCATAAATTTTTCAATTTAGATAAACTTTATTTAATACCAGAAACTTAATTATTATCAGTAACTTGAAAATATTCAATTCATAATTGAACTTAGTTATATGATATTTTGTTTAATAATTCACAATTTGTTCTATTTTTAACGATTTCAACATACTCCCAAAGTTAAATGATTTTATCAAATTTAATTCGTTCAATAATTTTTTTTCAATTCGGGAAAATTTAGAATATTTATTCAAATTCTATCGGAATACATATAATAAAGTTTTTCTTGATTTAAATATCTATAATCAGTTTTTGTCATGAATATCAGAAGCCCTGACCATAATCTTAGAGTGAGTCAAATGAAAACTTATAGTTAATTTTTAAATTTACCTGTTTATTAACTTAGTATTTCACTGTTGGTAACAAACTATTTAATTTAAATCGGAATTCCTCAATGTATTTATCTTTTATCACTATGAGAAACATTGTTATTCATCTCATCAATTCTCTTCTCAAGCCCTAATGTGTGGCGACCTTGAAGGAAGTCAATAACTTTAAAAAGCTGTTTTCAACAAGCTCCACTCGTTAGAATCAACTAAATTTTTTTCTTTTTTACATAAACTTTTTGAGAAATTAAAATATTACAGTTAATTTTCAATTTTAAACATTCTATTCGAAATGATCCAGTTTAAATTATATGAATATGAATTTTATAATATTGTTCAATTTTTATTATATGAAAGGATATTTCATTCTTGAGATGGTTTTAGAAGCAAATGATTGATGATTTAGAACTTGTTCTGCTTTGTGTCCTAATAACTTGATTTTGTAATGGGTGGTGTAACCTTGAATGATATATTTAGGTTGAAATCGAGAGTTAGATTCACTCATGATAATTCACACAAAAACAACATTTTGATTCAAAACTTGATTGGTTTTCGTTTTAATTACATAACGATTTTTTAACATTTATCTTCTTTATCTTATATCTATTAAGTCCTAAAAAATATTTTAATTAATTTTTCTATAATTAATTTCGAAGATCAAACACAATAAATAATCTTAATTTAATTTTGATGAATCAGTTTTAAACAAAATAACGAAGAATGTAAGGCTAAAAATCTGTTTAAGAAGTTTTGCCGCTTGAAAGTTTCGATAATTTCTAACCTTTGTAGTAGTTCTTAAAATGAATTTAAATATTGAATATAAATCATTTAATAAAATAGAAATCCAGAATGACTCTCATTAGTGATAGTATGAACTAATGATTTAAATTATTTCATAGCTTTGAAAAAAATCAAATAAGCTTTAAATTATTATTTTTTTATCTCAAAGTCTGATTCATGAAAGAACTGTTTGTCTAAAGAATGAGTGAAAACCCAGTTTTGAATAATCACAAAAATTTATTTAAATCAATGAAAAACTAGATTGATCCGCTTTAAATCTCACCTATGCTATAGAAAATGAGGCCCACTTCAAATTTCATAAGAGCTTTATAAATCTATTCAATCCTATTATACATGGATTTTAGGCTTGAGATCATCAATTTTGATAATGCTTAAAAAATAACCATTAAGGTTCTCCAATGGATAAATACCATACCAGTATTATTCCATGAGAAATATCTGTCTCTCATTAAACTGATACATATTGGGAAGAAGTGGATTTGTTCTAAAAATAAAAAATACTGAAACTTGTCTCTACGAGTGAAAGCATCATTATTTGATTACCAATTATTATGCTTGCGGGCAATTCAACCTTTAAAGGTCAGGGAAGCACAAATACTTTCAAATCTAACCTAAAATTTTTGTACTTAGATTTTGTAAACACACTGTTTATTTACTATAAAAATAACTCAAAATTAAATGGAAGTTTTCCAAAAAATTAACTAAATAACCTATTATGAACATGTTTGATCCTAAAAAAGTTTTTTTCCACAATGTTATTTTAGAATCTTTCTTAAATAAAGTTTTGAAAGTTATTAAAATCTAAGTAAGTCTGTATCGAAAAAAATTTATCCGTACATTGGAAGATGTGTATCATTGCTAAATCACCTTTCATCTTTAAAACCCCTCCCATCCATATATTTTTTGTGTTACTACGAATAGCTTTCAAGTAGAATCTATTGCAAAACTTTTTTGTGAGTCTTAGTTTCTAACCGTATTTTTTTGGTCAAATACACGTACATTTATTTTCTCATTAGTTTATTATATAAAGAGTAAGAAACAAAGTACAAAGAGGTTCATTTATTTTCTGAAAAGTTTATTTCTGTTACTTTGCTTTGAAACTTTATTTAACTTTATATTTTCTTCTTTTTGTGTCAACTTATAAGAAAGCATCAAAATCATGAAACTGGTAATTATAGATTTTTTAATTTATTGTAAATTTCTGACATTAATTCAAAAAATTTTACCCTTGTTATATCATCTGATAGAGAAATTTTTAATGTGTTATTTAAAACAAGATAAATATTTCTCACAGAAGATTAAGTTATGATATTCATCAAATGTTAATTTTTATGCTTAATTAATTAATAAAACTTTTTACTAAAATAGAGAGCTTAATAAATTAATTTACGAAAAGAACTTCTTTCATTTGACTAACTTTCAGTATAATGCTTTTGATATTATACAAAAATAAAAATCAATCCATTAAATTTTTATGAAATTAAGATTAATACTTACTTTCTAAAAAATACCACTATCTTTGATTTAAATGTTAAAATCAATTTTTAACGAAAATTTTATAATTTTTACTTTTGAAAAAACTTTCTTCTAAAGTTGTTTATTTTATTTATTCAATAAATTAACCTTGTTGATATTTCAACTTTGATTTGTTATTTTAAGTTATTAATCTAAATGTTAATTTAAGTTTGTATTTCTTTTTGCGATAGAATTTCATTATTATTTTTGTTCTATTACAGTTCATTTTATTCGTTCTTTTCACCGGCTGCTTATGCACACCCATTCAGCAAGGTTACAATTTACAAATCATAAGTTTAATTTTGCATTACTTTTCAATTATATAAATAAATTGAAAGTACATTTTTCTATTTGTATTTTTGGGAACTCAATTTGAAATAGTGAATGTTTAAGCTTTAATTTGAGCAATAAGTTTAGTTTTGAACTTATTGCTAAAAATTCTTTATTTAATAAACTAGGATATCACATTAATATCACAATAGGAGGTACAGAGGGGTTTGAACATCTTCTGTGGAGTATTTTTTTTATCAAAATCACCTCTCTGAAGATTTTGGATTTTAATAACCATTTTTGGTTGAGAATATGAATATTTTGGTGAAAATAGTTGAAATTACAAATTAAATTGCAAAAATCAATAAAATTATAATTTTTCTCAAAGAAATAGTAAAATTTTTCCTAAAAATATTATTTTTATCACTGAAAGTTTTTGAAAATACTCCCTCTATGCCCTCTTTCAAAAAATTTCCAAATTACCTTCTTCTGTAAAAAAAATACATTGTCGAACTCTGGTTGAAATCATTTCATTATAGAATAAATAACTTTAAAATATTACTTGTGATAAATTGAGAAAAGGTTCATAAAAAATAAAAATTCGAGTTAAATTCAAAAATAAAATTAGAGAAAAATGATATAGATTTTAATGATAAAAAGTATTGCAAAATAAATTTATGATCCATAATTCATAAAACAAGGCTCTCAAATAAATGCTGACGGTTCGTATTCATTTTTCTTCGATAACAATCAACGTGAAGGCAGACAATTTCGAGACGAGACAAGGAATGCTGACGGGACAGTGGTTGGCAAGTATGGCTATCAAGACCCATCAGGTACTGTCTCTTTTTAAGACAAAAAATGTTTGAAAATAGTACGTGAGATACTATATCTACCCATTGAATTCAGATAAGAGTGCATGCTTTGAATTCTCATATGTCTATTAGTATTTCATTTTCTATCTCACTATTTAGTACTAAATAAGGATATTTTTGTTTAGTTAAAAAAATAATTTATAATGGTATCAGTTATTTGAATGATTTTTTAGCAGAATAAAAAATTCATTTTTCAAATTAATTATTGCTAATTTTCAATTAAATTAAAGTCTATATTCTGTATAAATAATAATTTTTTATAATTCTTTAGAAGAATTTTGTAAATTTACATTTGAAAGCAAATATACGATGAATAGAAATAGTTTTTGCCAAATTTAATGAAAAATTGACTCAAATCACAATAGTTTTAATTAATTTGAAGATAATTTAGAGCATGAAATAACTTTATTTCCGAAAAATAATAATTCGAATCCTATGCTAATTAACAAAGGAAAGTGAAATTAAATTGCATGTTATTTCTGAAGGTGCTCTAAGAATAGTTAAATACACTGCAGGCAAAGATGGTTTCGTATCTACTGGAGATAGTATTCCAGTGGTTGGTTCTGCCCCCGGACAGCCACTAGTATGGTCAGATGAACAACCTATCGTTCTAGAAGCAGCTCCACTTTCATACGCTGGAGTTAAAGGAGGACCGCTATTGACTGAACGAGACCAACAAAAGCATTTGACTTCCGAAGAAGATGTTGAACCAAAAGAAGAAGGTATTGTCTGAATAGAGTTGATATAAAAATTTTTAGCAAAGTATAGAAACCTGGTTTCAAAGCAATTTCATCTCCGAAAGTAAAATAGAATACGCAATAGATTATAAAATGTAACTTTTTTCGGAAATACCTATTACAAAAAGAAAAATTGACGAAAATTGAGATCAAAATGACTGGATTAGTGTTAATTCACAATAAAATTAATTCAAAAATGTTCTCATTATCAAAATTATATTTTTATAATATTTGAAAACCAAATCCGAGTTAGGATACTATATTGAAAATTTTATTTTTTAACTTATATTGACTTTATTGCAAACTTGTTTTCTTTTGAAAATAATTCAATTATGTTTAAAGCCATAAATTAAACTATCGTTTTTTCATAATTAGGAACAAATGAAGAAAACAAACCTGATGAAGAAACTAATGTTGATTCATCATCAGATGATGTCGAACCAAAATCACCCGCAAATAATGCGCAAAATTCACCCTCCGCTGCACCTCTTGCTGCAAAACAACCCAAAAAGCAAGTTTCAGTACAGGATAACCTCCAAGACCGCGATCAGACATTCCCACAAGTTCTTAGCGGACAAAGACGTTTAGTGGAAGGACAACAAGTATATGCGATAAAGGGTAGAGTTTCTGAACAAACTGGTGGTATCGTATCTCCGATTGCGAAACAACACATTGTCTATCATAATATTCAACATCAGGTTCCTGTCGGTATTCAAGACCAAAGACAAATAGTTGGAGTTCCCGTTTCTCAATTGGTTCGAAATAATGTATTTTTTGAATTTTAATTGAAAATAATAAAGATATTAATTCTATTCCATTTTAATCAATAGGTTTTAAGTGGAGTCAAACGGCCTGTTATTCAGCAAAGTCTTAAACCTGTTCAAGTAATACAGTCCCGATTCCAACAGCCATTTGTTGGTGACCAAAGACAAGTTCAATATCTTATACAACCAGTAATTCCTCAGAATATCGGTTATGAACAGAGACAATACGTAATACAGCCCGATTCACAACAGGTTCAGGTTTTGTCCGGAGGTCAAGTCCTTGGTGTAGACCAAAGACAATTAGTTGATCAGAGATTAGTTTCAGGACAACAAAACGTACAACAGGTCGGAAATATTGAACAGAGACGTGAATTAGATCAGAAATATGGGGGAGTT
>JAQFXV010000478.1:0-21847 GCA_034694065.1 Camisia spinifer
TTAAAAATGGGTTAACCATTTCAGCAATCAGAGAATTAGGGAATTTAAACAGGGTTTTGACAACTTGAATTTTGACGGTCTGAATTTTGACGACTTGAATTTTGACGAAACGAAGTGTAGCCTTGCCAATGAATGGGTATAAGTAAACAAGTGAAGAAAATTTCGAATAAAAGGATTAGATTATTTTAGTTCTTCCAATTATATAATTTTAAATTCAATCGTTCTTTAGTGGCAACAGCATTGTTCTTATAACAAGTGATATATTTTTGAAAGTTTCAGTGGTCTATTCAGGAATCTTTTTTAACGTTCAACAAAAAACTGAATAATGTCTTCTGTCGAGTGCAAAGATGTGAACTTTCTTAGAAAGTTAAGAAGTATCTGATATGCAATAATGTTTTCCCTTCAAGTATAGGCCCCTTTCATGTTTCAGTGAAAATCACAAAAAATTGCTTATATTCAAGGAATTGATAAATTTAACTCGTTCTTGAAATAACGGGAAAAATATTTACAATTAATCGATATATTAGTGTTTTTTGTGATTTCTATTGAAATACTAACAAATTTTTCCACATACTAGTGTAACCATTTAATTTTTGGAAACTAACTAAAAATATAGCTAAATTTGAATAGAAATAAATTAAATGAAATAAATTTAGAAATTATGATGAAAAATATCTTTATCTTAATGACCAAAGAAAGAGCAATGAGAACATGATAACAAAATAAGATTTAATTTGAGAAAATTACATTAGATTTGCATTCAGTTTAATTATTCCTTTATTTCTACAATATTTATTCTCAATTCTTTTCGTTGCGTATCAACAAAAAAAAATTATTAAAACCAAATTATAAACCATAAAATTTCTATTTGATATTTTGGATATTGATTCTATTTTCATTCTACTTGTAATACAATTATTATTTCTCAATCTGTTACAGATTTAATAGTTTTAACACTTTCAATAGGAATAAGTTGAGGATTGGATTCTTATGATGAAAATGACATTTTATAATTCGATATCTTGAGGAAGTTTTTTTGGTCTTTCTTCATAACAAAAATTTTATTTTTGATGCAAATAATATTTGTTTCTTAAGTTATATTTTGTAACTTTTATCTTTACTTTTTCCACTGCACTCAATAAAGTTCTAAAACAGATTAAATTAACAAATTTCTATTGCCTTTTGCTTAGTTTTGTAAGCTTTAAATATATAACTTATATAATGACTACAATTTTTGATTTGACATTTTAAAGTCTATATAATTTACACTTTAAAAACTTATTTCATTCAAAGTGTCCCAAATTTAAGATCATAAAGCATCTGAAAATTGATTATTTGTATTAAAGTTAGTTTGCGTAGCTTTAATTTTATGAAAGTAGAATCAATTGAAAGCGAAATCTATCAAATTCTTAAGATTCCTTTAGAAATGTGCTCATTTGATTATCTCATTTGGGACACAAATTTTTCGTAGTTTATCAAATAATATAATATATCTTTTAATCCTCATAATTAAGAAGGGAATAGAGTTATCCAATGGAGTGACAAAAAATCATTTCATATCATCTGAAGAAAACGAATTTTATACAATATATTTGAAGGATTAGAATAATAATTAAAAATAAGATAATTTTAATGTTTTGCATAATTACAAAATTAATATTTCTTTGAACTCTATTTGATAGATGTTTTTGCAATATAATTAACACCCGAAATAACTTCAATTGCATTTTAATGATTCTCTTGATCTGAACTCACCTCAAAGGCTTTTCATATAAATCTTTCACTGTTTTTATTGTGCGGAAAAATTCTCGTTCACTCATCAAAATTCTTTCCACAATTGCGAAGCGGTTATCGATTTCTATTTGAATTTGAAAATTAAGACCATTTTAGATGAATGATATTTTGACAATTTAAAAGTCTAATTTCCTTACCTATCATTGAATTTGATTCAATCAATCCTTCAGTTAATGAAATACCTTCTCCTTCGAGAAGTGCCGCAGATTCTCCATTATCAACGAGAATATCAGAATCAATTAAACGAATTGTAGGCTTTTTTAATGACAATTCGTTGATGAGGGGCATCACAAGCTGTAAGACTGTTTGGCCACTTTTTCCGATGAGCTTTTAAGAAAATTTTAAATTATAAGTTTCACGATTAGATAAGTCGGCAGAAATTTTCTGCTCTAACTTCAAGACATTTTTACTTAATTTTATACAATAATAATAGTAATAGTAAGTCATTGACTCTTAATGTAATACGATCTCAAAGGGGCATAAAAAGAGATCACGTCTACAGATCAAACAAAATCTCATTTTGCACTACATTTCAAAACACCTTTTAGTTAATTATGGAATTAACCGCCGAAAAGCACATGATTATTATAATTTAATGAAAGGAGTTTAGCTCTGTTTCTAAATTTAACTCTTTTATTGCATTCTAATATTTTCAAATCATTAATCTAGAGATAACATTATCTAAACTTTGAAATTCTTGACCTTTTATCTTAATTTCATTATCATATTCAATAAATAGAAATCATTTTTTCCATAAATTAAAATCTTAATTGAGTTTTGCTGTTATTCGCTTTTATTATCAACAAAAACTTCTGTATTTTAATTTTTCTTTATTTTTGGAAAAAATAATAGTTGAACTGAATCTCTGAACCAATCAATCAAATGGTTTTTTCAATGAACTGCAGAATGTAATCAAATTTTTTCAGTGATGAATGAGTACCAAAAATACCATGAGATTAAAGGATATTCATTTGTTTTTTTTGAAAAGAGAATCAATGGGAAATTGACTTCTAAATCATGACTCGAAAATGATTATTCTATAAAAGTTTGTTATGAAGTTTTTACATTCAGCTTTAATTACCTCTAAAAACTAATTGAGCCAAAGATTTGCATTCGAATTGAATGCAAAAAATAAGAATCTTAATAAAATGTAAAGAAATTGCGATTATAATAACTGCTAACTTTATTGAGATTTAGCCCATAAATATGCAAAACTAAATCAATAAAAATAATCATTTAGACAATATTTATATAAGTCATGTTTGAGTCACTAAATTATGCTATGCTTTGAATATTAATATTAATACATGATGTTTTGGGATAAAATGTATCTCAATCTTAAAATGTCTAGTATGTATTCATGCAAACCTTAGGTTAAAATCTTAATTATTTTAAATATTATCTTCAATGTTATTTCTACCAGTTATTTAATTGAGTCTAAAACAGCTTATAATAATAAAAAAGCAATTAGAATTTAGTGACCACTTATAGTAATAATATAGATAGTATAGAAAACATGCAAATGAATTATTAAGATTTTGATATTGGGAAGACATTAATAGTTAATTATCTTTTATATAGCATTAAGTTTTCTATACACTGACACTTTATTTGATAATTTAATGTCAATAAACTAACAATTGAAGTTTCAAAACATACCGACACTTCATACAGGATGTTTGCAATCAAAAAATTTAAATTATTTTTAACTTCCTAGTGATTATAATTACATTGATTATAATTAGTTGATTAGATTTTTCTATGTTTGTCCCAATTGAAAAATTGAATGGCCGATGAATAAGGGATGAATTTCAGCTCAATTTTAATGGCAAGCTTGAGTTTCGATATCATCTGTGATACAACCTTACATGCAATATATTCTAAAGTTTATCAATAGCAAATCGGACGATTGCATAAACAAGTTAATGTTATACTGAATTTTAGTTCAGAACTTAGGAAATCAATAGATAGGTATAAAAGCTTTCAATCATAAATTAGTCAACACAATATTCCATCGCACACTCGATGTGAAACAATTATTTTATAATGTTTTAATTTTTTGGAAGTGTTTTTTTCATTTGAATAATTATTATTATTTGGTTTATTTTGTTTATGTGCGAACCGTCAGAGTTGCTTCCGCTCAAAAGACGAATTCGCACAAAACACAAGTTTGAGCTTATTGTAAGTTTTGGCACTAGAATTAGATATGACATACTTTCATTCACTAATTTTATTCAATATGTAATTTAGAGTTAATTTTGAACTAATTTCAAGCTGTAAATTTACTAAAAGCTAAAGCGGCAATGAAACTGATTCTGTTTCATCAAAAGGAAATCCTAAAATAGTAAGTTTATCTGTTTGGTTTTCGAAGTTAACTTTGAAGTTTAGTGAAATTTAAAGCTAACAAGTTTGTAGTGAATCCCAAATAAAGCTCTGCTAATGCTCTTTACCATTAAAAATTTATTTAATAGAGACATAAAAATTTTTGTAGAAATGGATCGAGATCTTGATTGTTACTATAATAGTTGAAAACTTACTCGACAGTATTTAATAAATTTTTATAATGATTTTGCAAATGATAATTCAATCTTTTAAATTAAGTTATTTGCTCAGTTGTTAGAGAGCTGGATAATAAGTTCAATTTCAATGCAAATATAAAAGTAATAGTTTGTAAAAAATTTAAAGTTAACATATGGGTCATTATCAATAACGGACAAACATGCAATTTTTCACTTTTCAAAGTCTTTCAACTAATGCACAGCAGGATTTCTCCTCTTGAACTAAAGTCTCATAAACCTTAATAACTGGTCTATAAGAACACATATTTCTTTGATGGATTCGTTATAAAGACACAGTGAGCGAGTTTTGGAATGTTCTTCTATTCATCTTTAATGTTAAAATCTCTTTTTGAATGTTCGCAACTATAATATTATAAAATAGGGCCGAATAAGACCTACAGTATAGTTGCATATAATGAGAAATCAAATGATGACTCGATGTTAATAGTGGATAAATTACATGAAAATGAATGGTTTTATTACATCAGATTAATAGTATTTTTATGAATTTCAGAGCTCTTCGAAATTCAATGAACACAAATGAACCTTAAATAAAAGTGAGCCTAAGGTTAAAAATTTATTAATATCTTAGAAATCTCAAGCCTTCTGAATGTTAACGCTCTTAAATAAAACTCATTGTCTTGTTATTATTCATCAATTAATTTGATTAATTATTCTTTTTTAATAATGTTTGATAGCTATAGAGATCAATAGTTTATTACTGATAAATAGAGTTCATAGAATAATACTCATAATCCCTATAAAATGAAAAATGAAACAGTTTTTAAATAAAGTATTTTTTTTTAAATTCTTGAGATGAGCTTAAAAACGAAAGAAAATTTTGAAAAAGATCTAAGAAATAAAGAAAAAATTTAGGATGAATTGACTTGTTTCCATTGTTAGAACATTAGTATTTTATCAATTTTTTCCTTATAGCTAATCATTATATTTAATTACTTTACTTTCAAAGTCCACTAAATTATTCAATGAATTGAATCATGTGGTTCTGAATAATAAAATGTGTTTTAATAATTTAACAAAGTTAATAAACTATTCAAATTCTTGAAGTATACGTAAGATTCCTCACTAAAATGAAAGCTATTAAATAATAGAATTTAAATACCTTTCATTCCTTTCATATCGTAAAATCGTTTTATAAATCAATTAACATCAATGGGTATGTTTTGAAACATTGGAAAAAAGGGATTTTAAAAGCTTTTTTACAATCAGTTCAATGAAATGCTATAAAATAAATTATAATTCTTACTATTAATATGGCTTAAATTATAATATGGTAATACTTGTGGTACAACTTGACACTAATTGCTATTTGACACTTAAAATTACTTATTTTATATTAAAATCTTTATATATACTCTGAAATAAATAATTCCGTTGAGTTATGCCTAAAGTTATTGATCATAACATTCGAGTGTCTCGAAACACATTAATAGTCATAATCATTGCTACTGTTATAAAGAGGTTTTCAAAGTTATACAAACTTAATAATAATGCGAGTGAAAAGTTGGTGTCATTCCGAAACGAAATCAATTTAAAATACTCTATTGTTTGATTTTCTTTATGCAACTCAAAGATCATACCATTTATTATGCTGTCATTTATAAATAATTCAATGAATATTTTTTTCTATAGAAAATATAAATTAATTGGCTATACCTTTTCAGAATGAAGGTTAAAATGAATTATTGTCATATATCTTGTCAATTATACCCGTAGATGAAGAGATCTAATCTAGCTCTCACTCAACTATAGCCTTGTGAAGAAGTTTCCAAATTTTAAGATAATTTATAGATTGCATTTCATTTATTTTCAATGAAACACCATTCAAACTATTTAAACTTAATTTTTCTATTTATTTTTCATTTTAAGTTTTAGAATATTTTCTCTGTAGTCTTTGCCGATGAAGGTCAGGAAGTATACAAAAGTCAATTTTATTTTTGAGGAAATTTGACCAAAAAATACAAAATTCTGATATTTTTTGGAACCTTTCAATAATAATTTGTTTAAATAATGAGAAAATCGAGATCTAACCCCCTTTACCCTCTGTAGAATCGAACCTTGAAATAGAAAACTCTCACTGTGGATGAAATTAAGAATGTTATTCTAAAGAATACTCTTCATATTATACAAAAATTTTAAATTCAAATTAAGGTCATTAATAATTTCAATTTTTAAGTCAGACTCAATACAGTACAAGCTTTAGCTTCAAGTTTATTTCTCTAACTATTTTCACATTAATAGCAGTTTATTTAATTCTTACAATTTTATATTATTTTAATAGTAAACTGGGCTTTATTCAGATGTAAGTCTAACTCTTATAACAGGATTCTCATATATTTTTAGAAAAATTTCAATGTTTAAGTGGGATTAGATATAACTCATACTTTACTGTCTCATCAATATAGCAGTGTTTGCTCGAACATAACTTATACAATAGAGTTTATTATACACTTATGAGAAAGAAAGTTATAATTCTAAGTGAGATGTGGGAAGATTCAGCCAACTTGAACTTTATATCTGCAAAATGAAATTGAAACTCAAAAGATTCCTACAATTGAAAAGTTTTGAATCATCTAAATTATAAAAAAGTCAACTCCACCCAATTTTTAAAAAAAATGTTATCCTGAATTTCGCGCAATAGGAAAGTATGGCGTTTGAGTTGCATTCTTGCCACACATTTTTATCTAAACTTTTATTATTAATAAAAAAAATAGAAAATAATTTTAATATTGGATGTGTTGTCAGTAAACAAAGAAAAAGTCGTTTAGAAAATGGAAAAGCTCTAAAATGAAGCCCACATATTTTCTCGATTACTTTTTAGGAAAAGTATAAATTAAATATAAATATAAATTAGTATTAAAATATATTTATATAATGAATTTGACAGATTAATAATAATCTTCACTTCAATTGGTAAAAGTGAATTTTAATATTAGTTCAAAATGTCTTGAATGACTTTGAAAGAAATTTTGTCATAAAAACATTGAAATTTGAAACTATTAGATAAAAATTTAAGGGTATGTAAAGTTAAGAAGACATTACAAGGCTGGGTATGCTTCAAATGCAAGCCTTGCATTTTTCTGTCACTGTAATGAGCATCACATCTATTACTATCGTACTCATCAACAGGAAATCTTTGAAAAAATTTCGGAACAATTGTGAAAAATAGGTGGATATGTATTAGTAAAAGAAAAATAAAAATCACGATTTATTGTGTGATGCCCTTGAATACGATAATACCACAGAAAAAGTCATAGCTATATGACATCGGATGGGAGTTATAGAAGAATTCGCATTCGAAGAATCGGAAGGGAGTCGTCTTAAAGACCAAACTCACGTAGTTTGCAACAAATGAATTTATATTATACTTATCAGAATCTAATTTATGTGACTAATCAACCAAATATAAGTATTCAAAGTTATATCGCATACTAATATCATGCGATTTATTTGTCTACTGTATAGTCTGTTGATTAGGAAAATATGAAAAATGTCTTCTATTTCGAGCAAATAAATGATTGATTCAAATGAAAAATGAGTTTAAAATAATATAATTATGAGTGTGATTTGTTTTAGGGCTAACTTTTGAATTACGACCACAGGCTCTAAAATTTTTTAGAAAATATAAAAAGCTATCATAAAACCGGGGGAAAGTATTAGTGATAGATTAAAGGGTTTGGAAATAGCTAATAGTTTGTTTAGTATTCAGTGTAAAAGTAAAGTTATTCGTTATTATGTGTCGTTAAGGCTTTTCGGGCAATTTTGAGAATAATTTCAATTTCTTGCTTTCAAAGTTTAAATAAAGATTGAATAACAAAATGCGATAAAATTTAATTTGTTCCACATTTTGGTAAAGTTATGGGTTTCAGTCAAACTTACAAAAGGGAGTTTTCAAGTTAAAGAAAAGATAATATCTATCCTTCAAAATATACCAAATCAATTGATACTTTTCCTCAGTATAAAAAGTTTTCTATTTGTTTGTAAAACTACTTTAAATAAACTTTTAATGATTATGATATAAGATTTCTGTGAAATTTATTTCATTCGAATGAAGATTTTTAAACTCCGAAAATATAAGTTATTGCACACGAGAAATGGTTAATAAGATCAACATCTATTATATAATATAACTGATTATCAAAATGTCAAAATCAATGATTTAAACACTTTTTCGTACCACACCTTTTGCTTAGTTAATTAAATTATAATATTTGATTGTAAAACATTCGATTTTAATTGAAATTTTCAACGGGTATTTGATTTATATTTAGTCCAAAATATTTTTAATCAAAATTTCTTTAGCAATTAAAAAGTGAAAAGAACTAATTTGATACAAACCCAAAAGTTTTGCCTTTGAATCTCCTCCTTTTGTCCTTGACTTATTAGCTAATGAATAGTTAGACTCAATGATGTTAAACATCTCTAATTATTCGTATGCTTTAAAAATGATTTTTTTCGACATTTCTCTGGTTTAATAAAGTAATACTAGAAACTAACAAGAACTTATTCGCTCTATAATATCAATCAGTATGTATTCACAAAAAATCGATTTCTTTCAAACTGTTTGCTTTCAAATTAATCAAATTGTTTTCAAAATTTAAACAAAATTGATTCCAATATATGCATAACTTTGACCTAACTTTGCAAATAGACGTCAAGATGAGGAAAAAGAGTAGAGTAATTGAGAAAATATGATTATGTTTTAAGTTATAAGAGTGTCATTAGGAAAAAGTGAAGGACAAAGTGAGGTTCCAGTGAAAATATAGTTCTAAAAAAATTGCATTAAGAGATACAGTAAGTCAATAACAATTCACGTATTCATGTTATTTCTATTATATTAATAGTTTTATTCAATACTTTTAAAAATAAGAACAAAATCTCAATAATAATTCAATATAAAAGGAAATAAGTTCTGCATTAACTTTAATTATGAAATGAATGCTAAATTGGATAATGAAATATCAAGTTTTGATTTAAAAATCAAAAACGAAATACCCATTAAATTAAATCAAATCAAATGTTGAAGTATTTGCTATTACTTATGACTTGAATTAATAGAATAGCATAATATTATATAACATTTAAATAGAAAAAATTAAGCTATTATTTTGCAACTCATTTTAAAACCAAATGACACGTTTTATTTTTTATTTTTCTTCTAAGTTTTCTTTTCTTTAACTTGAAAGAAATGAATTTTTCACAGATCACGAATTAAACTGATTCAAATACCATTTATATTAAGCAATCTTTATATTTCTAATACAAACGTAATGCAAAAAACAACTAAAAATAATTGATGGCAACTAAACAATGACGCATAGAAATAGTTAATGCATTTTTATTATTCATTATTAATGAAATAGAATTTGTAAATGACTGAATCACAATAGCATCTTATCAGTTGCCTCAATTTAACTTGCTTTCAAAACCTAATAAATATTTTCAATATAATTTCAATTAATATTTTATACTTCAAAGATTACAACCCGTTTTTCATTACTCAAAATATCATTTCAATATTTAAATTTTCATATTTTTAAATTCTTATTGGGATATAAAGATCCAAACATTTGAGAATTTTCTTTGAAGTATCAAAGTTTCAGTATTCAAATTTTGAAAATTTTAAAGGGTTGAGACAACATATTTTATAATAGTTTTACTAGTATAGTAAGAGAGATTTGTGAGTGATTAAATCCCTTAAATTTTTCACTATGAATGCATATTTTTTCAATTGATAAACCAATCACAGACTTTTTGCAAGCCATTAAATTGAGGAAAAATGGAGGCCTCACTAATATCGCATTATGTTATCATTATATAATAATTAATACGATATTTTGAGAGCCATTTTCAAAATATAAGTTAATATAATGTTTATATACAATATATTTGTGCGCAAATATAATTTAATGCCTGAAATTTTTTTTTTGCATAAGCGATCTTTTATTAATTCTTTTATTATTCTACCAATTGAAAAAAACTGTCCAAATTAAATGAATTTTTTCAGTTTTATAGACAGTATTTAATTAGGTAGATTACCTTAATCGAAAGTATCATTTTAACTTTGCTAAGTAAATGTTAGAAAAAAGCAATAATATTGTCCTTACTTTTGTGAAGCAAATAAATCATGAAGCTTTATATCAAGATTAATCCTTGAACTTGAAACATATTGAAACATAAAAAATTCTAATATCAAATTATTTAACTTATATTTAATATGCATCAGATGTAAGTTTATTGCTTTGAATATTTGAGTTTTTAGCATTCTAAAATATGTATAATTTGCATATTTTTATATTCATTGTTAAACTCTCATTAATCCAAAGCTTTTCGTCTAAATGTCTCAAAACATAACTAATAAATTATGTTTCTTGTCTGTGACTTGTAAGAGAAATTGAATAACAATTATAAAATGTGAGTCACTTTTATACTGTAGGCATTCTTAATGTCTTTTAAAGTCATTAAGAACATTATATATATTATTTTTTCCTTATTTACATTTAGTTCGACTGGAATCTGATAAGTGAAATACGAAAACGAGAATCATTTTTAGAATAAAATTCACATTAAGTAAAAGAAATGAGAACTAAATTTTCAAATTGTTTATTAAAGTTTAAAAAGTCTGAATAGAATTGCGCCAAAACATTAGCAAATGAATGAATTAAAAACAATAAAGTGAAGCATCAAATCTAATCTGCCATAAATACAATGTTCATTTGATGAATGGCTGTGATGTCAAGGACTTATTTTTTCAGTCGTGTCCTTCTTTCTGATTTCACTTATTTTATTTAAAACTAAAAAACGAATCTTCAGTAATTGGTACGCATCATATATTATAGATGCCTAAAGGCGTTCAACTTATGGTTCGATTTTTTATGTTAGCTAATGTTATCTCTAATGGGGGGCCTTAATGCCCCCTTACTTTTATTTTGTATCATAATTAGGATTTCGTTTTTCGAAACTCAGAAAAAAGTTCAATACAGGAATGCTATCCAATGAATGCGATGCACTTCCAATATTTATAAATAAAATCAACAAAATGTGAAAATTATCACTAAAGACTTTTACTTCTAGATAAATGAATTCGTTACACAAAAATAAATCATTTTTATATAGGTTAAAATGAGATTTGAGATATTTTCTTAGTCGGCATTCTTAGTAAATGGTTTAATAAAAAATAATGTTAAAACCAATTATTTTAAATGAAAAATTGAATCAATCTATTGAGTGAAACTAAATTGCTTATTATTTTATTATTGCTCAATTGAAAATTGAATTCAATTTTTATTTCATAAAAACCCGGAAACTTTAATTCTCAAATTCTCTTTGAGATGGAAAACGATCCAATGAAATATTAATAGCTCTGACACTAATCATTCGAAACAAATTAATTTTAATGAAATAATGAAGTAATTTTCACAAATCGAAAAATAATTTATCAAATAAATTAAAGAAATTAATCTCTTAAGTCTTAATGAATAACCTTCGAGAACAAGAATTAGATATTTACTGTTGTATTCATTTGGAGGCTATTTCATGGGATATTATTGAAATTAAATTTTAGTATAATTTTTTGTGTGAGTATTTCACAACATTTAGTGAAAAAACGTTTATTAAACCAATGAATGAATTAAATTAATTAATTAATACATTACGAATGATAATTGATGGCAAAGAAATTGTGTGAATTAAAAACATGATTTTAAAATCAATGTCGTTTACAAATAGATCGCATTGAAACACACGCTATTCGTATTACTTATCACGATATGAAAAACTATTTTCAATAAAAATAAACTCGACATAGAATAATAAAGTTGCTGATATTTTCTTTTGATCAATGCCTTATAGCTTAGATTGTTTTAATTTTTATGAATAACTATAATTGGAAAACAAATGAATTTGTTCTCCAAAGGTATGAGTATGAGTACTAATAAGGTTTAGAGTGAAATTTATCATTTAACTTATCTTCTGTTCAACTCATTTGATTTTTTTATATCAAAGATTGTTTTGTTTTTTCAAACTAATGTTGGATGATTTTCTCATGTGATTTAAACTCAGACATTATTTTTCTCACATGACGGAGAAATTTAAAAGATTTAACGAATTTGATAAATTTATAACATAAGGCTTCTGAATAAATAAGTATTTGTTCAACATATAAATATTCTTTGCATAACTCACTGTACAGTATGAATAAAGGCTGTATGTTTCAACATACTGTATATCTACATAACTCATAATCTCTTTTAAAACTATTATTAAATATCTTTCGATAGTCTGGATTGATGAATATTTTACCCTTCCGAAGGTTTTTGGAGAACTAAATTATATTTCAGAACATTCAATATAAAGACCTAAGATAACAAGTTGAAAACCTTATAAACCAATAGAATTAAAATTAATCATATGGTAAAAGACTTGGAAAGACTATATCGTTTTTCAATGAAAATCTATTTGGAAACTAATACAAAATAAACTGTGCCTCAAATGATTAATAAGTTAATTATCACTTAAAACTCGAGTGAAAAAAATTTGAATTGCTTTGAAATCCCCTTTTTATACGTTGATCATATATTGTTATTACGAATAAGTTATATTAATAACATACTACAGTTTTTCCAACTGTACAACTTAAAAGATTTGGTGTACTAAGTGTTACGCCTCATTATAAATCCATTCCTACACTCAACTATATCAATATCTGTTTTCTAGTATCCTATCATTATGTGAATTTGAAATTTAAATTAGTTAACGACACAACTAAATTGCATACAAGACATCATTTATTCAGTACATGTCAGAGAGGATTCTCTTTATTCTAACTCTGGTCACATATTTTCTTCTACATTAGACTTCAACACTTTTGAGGAGTGCATAAATTAAAGATCCTATTTTGTTTTCTTCCATTTCAAGGTAAAATATTTAATTTTTCTCACAAAACTTGATCAAGAGTTACGCCACTGTTTGGGTTTGATGATAGGGAAAAATGGTTAAAAACAAATAGATTCGTACATCAACTGCTGAAAACGGACTAAACCTTAAGAGGAATTTGACCATTAGATGCAAAGAACTCGACAAACCTAAAACCAAAGCCTTCAACAAATCTGCAATCAAACCAAACAATGGATATTCTTTGAATTCTGAATGACCAAAATTTGAAATTTTTTCATATTTTATACCCGATATGCTACCCGTGTAGTCATTTTTTGGCTTGGAATTAATGCTTGGAATCTCATTAAAATGATTTCCTGTGTTTTGTGGTTAACGAATAGAATCAAAGAGTTCGTAACTTAACAGTAAAACCTTAAATTCATAAAACCTGAAATAAATCTTAAGAAGAAATTTAGTTATCATCAATTCAATAAAAGAATATTCTTAAAAGACTTGATTTTGATGTTTTTTCACTTAAGTTAGCAAAAGAATGTAATTTTTCATCAGAACAAATTTCTTTAAAATTATTAAATTTATTTTCAATAACTAAATCAAACTTCAAGTCTCAAACTTGAGAAACTTAATTCTTTGATTTTATTTCATGACTGGGGTTATTAACTTTTTGACAGATCCATACAGTTTAAATATTTGATACCTATCTCATGACAAATGAAAAGTTTTCCAGAATCATATTTTACAACACATAACTCGAACTTGTAATTTGGAATACAAAGCTTGACACTTTTTAAAATGGTTTGCCTATAATTTTACTCATGTAGTACATGCATAAGCAAGTACCCTCTTAAAAGGTGAGGTCTATTTGGTTAGAGTCAAGGGCGGAGTAAAAACTACAATTTTCATAAATTATTTCAATTTTTATAAAAGGTAATGAAGTTTATAAAGTATGTCTTTAGCATTTTATAATGTTTTTAATTGAAAGAAAAATATCTTAAAGTTAAATTTTTTTCAAAAATTACACGTTCAAGTTTTTTGGATGTCAGTTGCATTCATAGATAAAGTTTATATGAATACTAGAATACGTTTCGCTCTCTACGCGAGCATAAAGAAAGCTCGTTAAAAATTTTGAACTCGGTAACTTGGCCTCTGGCCACTTTTCGGTAAATTTTTTTTCTTTGTGTCCCGGTTCAGGTAATACTGGTTCTAATGATATCATTCTGCATCTTATCCAGGGGCTGAATCTATAGGGGTTCAGACGCGCAGACGTTTTGATTATATAATATAGATATCATATTAATATTAACACTTAGAATTTTTTTTTATTTTTTATGAAATTTAATCGAAAATTGTCATGAAAACCGACTAATTTTTACAGAATTATTGGAAATTCGGTTTTATGATGTCTAAAACCTTCAGCCCTTGCTTATATAGTACATGCTTATACTTATAAAAGTTATGTGTGGAGCAAGATCTTTCGGCTTTAATAAAGATGCGAATAAAAAAACTGAGATTCAGATAAAGCGAAAGTACTGAAAATTCGATCCTACTCTGGTTAATATTAATGCAATATCAATTGCAACTTAAAATTTTGTAACAACAACAAAGACCGAGTATTACAATAAAATAAATTGTGTTCGATATGATATCAGATGCTTAAACTGGGTTTGAAGTTGAATTATGTCTATAGTGTGAATAAATAATATTTTCAATTAGTATTCTCTATAATATTGAATTTCTAAAAGAAATATTGACTTTATTTGTCAAAAATTATTTTCAAAAGGACTGAAATTTCAGAAGCATCAAAATAATAACTAAATTAATTTTATGTACTTTTGTAAATTTTAATCGATTTAAAAAATTTTCGGTTTTTAATCGAATTGTATTATAATATATATTATATATCTTTCAATTGAAAAAGTAGTGATGATATTTTGAAAACTTATTGAATTCAATATTTTTTTCACCGAAAACAATTTAATGGCAAATTCAACCCTTCCATTCAATTTAGTAAAATGTTAAGAGCGCATTGTAAACATTGAATTCCACTCATATGACAATTATGTCTCTTTTCTGATGAAATCGATATCAACATTTCATATAATAGTTAGTGCGAAATCTTAATAACACAATTTCAATAATTACCATAAAATATGAGTTTATGATAACACATATAAATCCATAAACTGGTTCATCAAAAGTACACACTTTAAAAACTGTCTTGAACTTTATCATTTGAAAGATTTCACTTTTTCGAATAAATAAATCTATTTTTGATGAACTGGAAATATTATCTCTATATCTTATTACACGTTAAAAATACCTTTTTATTCCTCAATTATTGATACAAATCTCTATTTCATAGAATTGGTTCATCTAATTATAATTACTAAGATATTTGAACTGATAATTAACTGATAATATATAATAGATAAATTGCATCTTTTCAATCTAATTATGAACTAAAAGGGCAAATGCTTTAGCTCGACTTTAAAATTACATTATCATAGTACACATTATTGTTGAAAATGTTGTTTCCCATCTTTATATCTTAGCTTGACTAGAATTCTCTATAATCAGTGGCACTGTAGCAAATTAATTGAACATGGTTGGTTCACAAATGTCTTGTTCAGAAAGAATCTCGAATTTGCTAAAAATATCTTAAATTATAAATTAAAATAATTTTAATTAAATTTTGATATAATTTAAGTTTCTAGCAATTTACCTTAATTAGAGATAAAATGATAATTATTCCTGAAATTGCCCTAATTTTGATACCTCTGGTGTATCTCTAGCCCACTGACTCCAAAGCTAGTTATGGTCTTTATAGTCAACTAAAGTATTATTTCAATTTGAAATTAATGCAATGTTCTGATCTGATGATAAACAATCAAATTCAAATTAAGATGAGCATGAAATGATGATCAACTGAATGATTTGATAGAAGGTTGAATGCAGTCATGAATTTCTAATAGAAATGATAGTTTTTACAAATGATATTTTTAGTAGAAAAATATCATGTCATGAGAATTTGAATTACGAATTAGAGTTTTTTAAACTTAAGAGTACATCAAAACTTTTAAGAGGGTAGTATACTTTGTTCATAATAATAGCCTGAGATAGGGTTCGTGGGCTTTATAAACTTATTTTCTCGATTTTTGTGTCTGTTCTCGATTAATGCTATAATAGTAGTCAAACTAAAACACTTAGTCTGAACCGAAATAATAAAAATAATTATTGCTCCCACACGCAAATCATCATAGTCTATATGTGAGGTGTATTATGATGTTTTGAATTCATGAACACAATGCTTAGTTCAAAGTGTTTAAGACCATTTTTTCATCAAATTTTTTTACACCATTCCTGAAGATATGAATCTTGTCTTCATTGGTTAGCATTAATTAAAATGTAATTCTTAATATAGCATAACTCCTGAATAAATTATGGACTAACTGCTTGCATACACAGCCATTTCTTTTTTTAATGTATTATTAAATTGATTATGCATTCATTAAATTTAAATTCGAAAAATAATTTTCCCGCAAGAAAGTTCTCTACAGTTCTGAGGGAAACGAGAGCTCTTTTAATGGTTTCTTTAAATATCTTCAATAAAACTTATAAAAAAGAAAAGATTTGCATACATTATTTCATATTTATTATATTTTTATTAGTTTCTATTGATTGAAAAATTATTTCGAAGAAATAAACGACAAAATTTTCTTAAGAATTATATTTTAATTAATGCCTTAAAATGTTTTTGAAAAAGCCAAAAATGAATTTCCTTTGAAAAAAAAGAATTCACTGAAACGAAATGTTTCAGTAAATTTTCGGCGAATAAACTATTAAACCCATTAATTTCTAATTTTGTAGAAATATATGTATGTATTTTAAAAGTGCTCAATCGTGACATACAGGGCGTCATAAAACTAGCAAAGAAATAATTCGACATAAATTAACTAAACAATAAGAAGCAATTGTTAGTTCACAAATTAGTCTCGGGTTATATAACACAAGTCTCGCAGAACATAAAATGTACCGAATATGACATATTTATCTTTCAAGAAGGCTGTCGGTAACAAGTTTAACATTTTTAAATACTTTCTAAATCTTTACTCATATTTATTGCTAATCAAAATAATTAGACCTTTGCTTATGCATAAAGATATTTTCAAATAATTTTGTGAATGTGGTGAAAGAAACTTCAATGAAAATACCTTATTATACAAAATTTTAGCCTTAAAATTAAATATCACTGAACTATATTTGAGATAAAATATTCAACTCTTTCAAGTGTTAAATATTATTCACCGCAGGCAAAGACTACAAAAATTCTAATCTAATAAACTAGAAAATTACTTTTTTAATTTGATTTTTATGCGTAGATAATAATCCATTCAACTTAAAGTATGATATACTATATATAGTTAATTATTGATCAATACCTGTCTCCACGAACTATCGGACAATTTAACATTCACTATGAATACTTTCCATCTCAATTGCTTGTATCGATCAATAGTTCCGCAAAAATTGTTTGATTTTGTACTTATATCCCAATTGCTTGAACTTAAAAATTGGGATAATTTACTATTGCGCCGAAATTTATTTCTAATTATTAATCTCAAGACATTGTTCTGTCCAATAGAGCCTGTTGTGAACCGCTTATTAATATTAGATGTTGTGTTCACGCGATAGCGTCGAGATGAAAGAGTGCTCATAATTGTTGGATAACTTATCAGTTTATCTCTAATACATGTAATACATATTAATTGTCGTTCGAATTGATATTCACATTAATAATTTCGAAAGTTTGATTTACGAACTCGATTGCAATTTAGATTTCAGAGAACTGATATTTATTGAATTTTAAATTTATTTGAAGTCGTAAAACGTCATAAAATAGATTTCAATTGATAAGAGTAAAGCTTCAAAAGTATCACAATTTTGTTGATAAATATAAAATGAAAAACATCTTATTCGATGAATTTATAGAATTTTCCGAAATAAACAAATTCTGTATTCTTGTCGTCAAAAGTTGTCCTCCCGAAGAACAACATTATTCAAAATAATGAATCAACTGATTTATTTTTAGAATAACTTAGAAAATGAAATTTGTGGAAATGAGTAGATTTGAAAGTTAAGTCGTTGTTCACTAAAAAAAATTGAAGTTTTTTGAGAAGCAATAAAGATGAAAATTCGCGGTCATTCAAGAAAATCTTTCAACAAATAGTACACTTCACGCTTGAATTTCTGATGGTTTTTAGTTAATCATGAATTAGATAACTATTATGTCTTCACCACAAAAGCTTGTGCATTGAATAAAACATTCTTTACCCCTAAGAGTAATTTGCAGATCACGCAAAACATATCCACCAAACTTTATAATCACAACATCCTTACGCGAAAATTTAACCAACAATTTATTTCAAACAATCTGAATCACAAATCGTTGATAATATGACAACTTTCTGAAGGCTTAGAATGAAAAAATTGAAACACGCACTTCATTATTGTTTAACTTTTGTTTACTTGGCATCGCATCAGTGTTTCGATTCTTTTCACAATAAGAAAAGTCATTAAAAAAAGCTTTCAGAAAATAAGTTAGTAATCGAATCGTTGGAACAAATGCAAGAATTTTATTAACAAAAGAATCATTTTGTAAAAAGCAGCAGTTTTTTCAATGCTTAATTCACTTGCGAGTAAATAAAAAAAATTCAAAGAGTTGAAACAGGAGAAAATCGCATATTAGCTGTTTGTTGAGTTTCGCTACACCTTAAAAACTTACTGTACGGCATATACAAGTATGAGAGCAACAAATAACTGTTACAGAAGTTGGTTTCGCTTCAATGAAAAACTAAGTCACAAGAGAGAAAGCACTCATATTTTCAGCCAAGGCTGAAGGTATACCTGTATAGATATATGTGATTGGCTTTCAGTCATTGCGACTTTTGCAAGAAAGGGATGGGGAGACAGACAACCAAAAGTTGGCTTACTTTTTATTATTATTATTTTGATTACATAATAGTTTATAGTAATACACAATATGAGAAAATACATCAGAAGAATTCAAAGCGATTCACTCTAAATCATAGGAACAATAAACGAAGATTTTTTCCATTCTTTTTTTGTTGTTCAAAAAATGATGACTTTTATCTTCATGATTAAGAATAGAAAATAGTTTTTAATTGACATATTCTCTACATCTCTTTGACATTTTTCTATCTATTCTTCTGATATCTCACAACATATTTTGTCTTTCTTTGCAGTTATTCAAAGAATTGAGGTTTTTCACAAAATATGTTTGACCGCATTTTTATCATGAAATTAATATGAATAAAGGCATAAAACCCTATTTAAAGAACTTTTTTGATAACCATTTTCAAATTTGATGCTATTTTGAACATAGGGTCAAATTCATCTTCAAATTGAGAAAAATTGTTGAAAGCAACTCATTATTCATCATTATGGTCACTGAATATAAGATGTTTTGCATTATACATGCGTTGAGTTTGAAATACTGTTTGTGAAAAACTTTATGAGATTCTGATACTAAATTCATGTAAACTATAATTATAATAAATTTCACATCACTCAGAATAATGAAAAATGAAGAATAGAAAAAATTCAATAAAGATTTAAGAAAAACACGAAATCATGAGTTTTGCGACCGATATTCAAATTTAGACTCAAGTAATATTTAAACAAAATTCAAAGTTTCAACATTAAGATATAAAAATAAGACTATAATATTTCGGTTTCATTTCAAGCTATTTGAGTTGTAATAACAATTTTCTCGATTTAAAATATAGACATTAGAATTGATGACAGACATGATAGTATTCAGAGCAGATCGACATCTTTCAACACAATAGCAATGAAAGTTCGTCGCACTACTCATGTTAACTGTGTTATGAATGACAGATGAGACACATTGACGCTTTTACGCAATCAAAGGTAAACCAACTAATTTTAGTGTCAAAATGACAAATTTGAAAGCATGATAATTAAACCCGAAATAACACCAATGACTGATAGTGTAGAAAAAGTTGAGTACAAGAAATTGAAATTTTGATCTTTGAATTATATTATAAAATTTTGTCTTTACCGAAAGGCTTACTTTAATTGAAAAGTTTAAAAATAGGTGAATGCGTTGATTTGATAATGTATCCCATTAGTAAAGGAAGTATGCGTTTGAACTGTAGTTTAGTGTTTTTGAACTGACGCATGAAAAACTTTGTTGAGAGACCTTTCAAAATAAGGCGATCTAAAAGTCCATATAAGGTTGTGGTGGGATTACATTTAATTGCCTTCAATAAGTCATTTTTGGCGGATTTTTTCAGTAAGTATAAAACAAAAGAAAAAATTCATGTGAGAAATGTTCTGACTTTGAGACATAAAATACTGTACAGTAGGTTAATGAATGTGATCTCAACAAAAATCATTCATAACTTTAGTTCAAAATTGCGGATACATTGCATAATGTCTTTGATATTCATTATTGCTATGGTTATTATGATAAATATTTGGGAAATATATTTGTACAGCTATTTCTATTATCGATCAAATGTAAAAATTTGTTAAACTAAATACATATAATGTTAAAAAAAAGTTGTTTAAAGCTCTAGAAAAAGTTGAAACTTTCAAAAGTAAAAAAACATTCCGGCAGTTAATGTCATGCTATTACTCACTTGAAATGAAGCACAAATTCATAATTATATCCTGGATTTATCTGCATATTTTTAGTTTTGAATATTTTAATTTATTTATGTAAGTGTAGCCCTAATTTAGAGTATTTATAAGATTTATGATAAGATATTTTTCGTATGTTTGCTGAGTTACTAACAAAATGAAGGCTTATTTGATTAATACTATGCAACATAAATAAGACTTATCAAGGAGTTTAATTAATTTTAACAATTAAGAATTAGTTTTTACAGTCCATTTAAGCATATTTAGTTCAATAATTAGTTTAATATTCGGAACCTAATAATTAAATCAAAAAGATCTTATCATGTTCCTGAAAACAATGTCTGCATAATATGATTGCGTTCGAGAGCAATGTATTGATAAGTATAAAATTTTTTGCTCGAGTTTCAATTTTACTTTTTTGTGTATTATACCTCTACTATAGTATCTATTTAACTATGATATTAAAACTAAATTAATGTGTACTGATGTATGATTACATATTTGAGTGACATTTAAAATTACTATTTTTGACAATGAATTCAACATTCAGTTTTAAGAAGTTTGAAAGTAGAGTAAATATTTGGAGGGCTCATTCATTGTGGGGGAGTAGGATTCGGATCCAATGCTTCTCAAATTGAATTCAAAACTGAGATAATTTTTCGAAAAAGTTTCTTGTGTTTTAAATGAAAGAGAAATACAATTTCATGATAAAATTGATTTCTTTATCATTTTAGCGATGACTTTATAGGGTAGAAGTCAGGTTAGGATTGGACTACGGTTGCCAGATTTCTTCGAACTCCAAACTGGAGGAAGATTTCAAAGCACTATGTTTTAGGAAAATTTTCAAAAAACTGGAGATTCGCTGTGAAAAAGTTAATTTACCATTAATGCGTCTA
>JAQFXV010000479.1:0-21818 GCA_034694065.1 Camisia spinifer
AGTTTGAACTAATGAAGAGTTTGAACAATTGAAAATTGATGTCTCATAGTTTTATTGATAGATAAAAAGTTTTCAATGAAATTATTCTATACATAAAGCCCTTACTCGTTAAGAAACATTTAGAAAAATAAACGTCATATGTTTTAAACATTAAACACTTCCTTTTGACTGAATTAATAAATTCAGTATTCGATGATCATCATTCACTTATATGATTCTCAAGTCTTTTTTACATCTTCTATTATACAAAATACTGAAATGATTTTAGCCTGGAGAATAATATAATTAAGTCAAAAATTGATTGATATCTTCCAGGTAACGATAATAATAATATTTTATAATCTAATTCTTTGTCCTATTTAGTTAATAAATTTTCATAAATGTTAAACATTTCTGTAAAGTGCTTATGTTATTCCCTTTCTATTAAAGCTTGTTTAATGTATGAAAAAATCTTTAATGATTAAGATCTAATGGTAAGATAAAGTTCATACTTTTGTTGTAATAAATATTTTTTCACAGAATTTCACTATCATAAGTCTCATAATGGAGAATTTGATATAATATTTTTTTATTATTATAAAAACTCTCCTTCGAAAGCCCTTCAAAAGTGGATCTGAAAGCAAGATAAAGGCCTTATATTAATGTAATTTTTAAAATGTCCCATTATCATGGTCAAAATGATTCGAAATTTCACGTTAAGATTAAAACTTAATGATAAAATTGAACTTTAGATTAAAAATTGTAAGCACTTTAGATTTTATCTTATATTGGAAATTTAAAAAGGTATTATATGCAATTTCACTGATGGATCATCTACAACCATTTATCGACTTCGATTAAAATTTTTTGAAGCTTTATTAGGGGCAATTTTTTGAGGCAGTATTGAGCGTGTTAAATATTCGCATTCATTGAAAAATTTGCTGAAAATAATTGTTTTTTCTGAACTTAAGTTCTTATTAATTGAATGAATATAGTGTGATATAATTAAATGCCTAGTTGCCTTGAGATTATTTCAATGTTTCGAAAAACTTTTTGAAATTATGCGATCTTCTCGCCTAAAATTTTTTTCATCTTTATATATTAATTGAATAAATTTTTCACTAAAATTTGAATTACATACAGCAGAAAAATTCGAATATCTCATTATAAATAAATATTTTTTAATATAAAAGACCTGTATATTGCCAGTCGTAAAGTTTAACCAAACTGTAGTTAGGGAATAGGATGAACACAAACATATATGCTCACAAGTCAGTATTTTCATTTGGTTAGTTAATGATTTAATTGTTTTTTAATAAGTCCGTCGGTGTTTACGAACATTAGATCATAAATTTTGTATTGATTCAATATTATTTGAATTCAAGATAAAGCAGCATCAATGCAATATCAAATTATAACAATGTGATCAGAACTCTAATAAAATCTTCATTACTGTAATAAATGAAACATTATTGCAATTTTAACAAAATTTCATTGTATCGTCTATGCCAATGATAGCAATCAAAACTTTTGCAATAAATTATTATAGTTTTTAGAACAAAGAATACAGTTCATCACATTAACGTATACTTTTCATAATCAATTGAACGCACAATTGTTCAAAAGAATTACATTAATTTAAAGTTCTAGCCAACCCATTTTACTATTAAATTTATTTTCAAAATCGTACATCAATCAAATGCGTAAAAAATTCAATTCTTTATTCCTTAACTGCTTTAGAATTTTATTCATAAGTCATTATTCATTTGTAATGAGATTTACTAATGGGGTAATAACCAAGAATTTCTAATAGATCTTTAGTAGTAAATTTCATCACCAAAGTGTTATGAATAATTTTCTTAAGTTCTGAAAAACAGTTAAACTATTCAATGAATATTTACTCAAAATTTCGTAAAGGAGCAAACTTTGGCAGGAATTTATTGATACTTGAGTAAGATCTGTGTTTTGAATCGAAATTATATTCAGGCTTCTTTCAAATAATTGAAAAAAAATTAAAGTTTTTTGAATAAATATAATAAATTGCTTATCAATTATCGTGAAATAAACTGGTTGCATCAAAATATTAAGTCGTTGTCCATAGCAGAATGTCATGAATAATGCTCATCTACATATGCTCAAGGTAGCCCGAGTGTTATATAGTGGATAAGATAAGTCGAGATTATATTAAAAAGATATATCGCCTGAGCAACAATATGAGCAATTAAATATTACACATTTTCTACTACATTAATTCAAAAAAATTTCTCTCTCACTCATTTTGACGGTTACGAAATGTTCTAACAATTGTGACTTTCCTTAACAAAAGATTAAAAATCAATTAATGAATTTTAAGTACACATGGTTGCAATTTATTTATATTTCAACTATGAATGTATCTATTTTTCAATCAACATAAAGGTCGATTCCAATAATTAATACTTTTATGTTTGTGAATGCTCTGTATATCAAACAGTTCCGGAGAAATGTTGACCTTAATATTAATAATTTCTATTGCTTCAATACTGGGTTAAATGAAATGCACGAAAACTACACATTTTGATATTTATTCAACTCATAGTAATTCTCATTACTAATGAGCTCTAAAGGTCTAAAAAGCAGTTAAAGGATTTATTGAATATTTACTCAACATTTTATAAAGAGGTGAACATTTTGCAGGAACTGTTTGATATATCTTCTTTAAAAACTGAAAAAGGCTTCTACAACTTGGAATGACTTGAATTTTCTTCATTTTTATTCTGTTAAAATTAAGATTTCCTTTCAAATTAGAAGTACTAAAAGATTTTCTTTTCTAATCAAACAATTTCGCCTTAAATTTTTTTTTCATATCTTTCATCTTAAGGAGATAAAATCAATTTTTGTTATGAAAATAAGTGAAGTTTATCGATGCAAATTAGGGTCATTTTATTGTAAATCATTCAGATTAAATTTTCTATTGGAAAGATGAGATTATACTATTGAGCACAAAACATTAAAATCTCGGTGAATATTCATATATGAATCCTATCTTCTCTCGTGGGTAAATATTAATGCAATATCAATAGATAAAATCATTAGATGAATAATATTTCCATGATATAAGATTTAATGTTTTATAATAAACGAGCTTCATAATCTCACATTATTATCTCACAATTAGCAAACATATATCTATATCATACATGAAATTTCAGCTAAAATCTCTGAAAAATTGAATAAACGTGTTTTCTTAAGCACTTCATTCGCTTATTGTGCTTGATTCAGTATAATTAAATATATCATCTCAATAAACTTCAATAAAGGTAAAAGAATGATTGATTTGAAGAAATACTAGTCGGCCCTCAGAATCAAAGAACATCAATGCAGTTTTGTCTCTTAATAATTTTCTCTATAGCGCACATACTTTAGCCTACTATCTTCATCTTTTCATAAATATATCTTTTTAACCAATTGTTGCCCTTTTTATAAGGAAGTTTTAAAAAATCATTTTAAATTTTTCTCTAATTATCGAGAGAGAGAGAGAGAGAGAGAGAGAGAGAGAGAGAGAGAGAGAGAGAGAGAGAGATGCGAGATATTATTTTTTTAATGACGAAATTCTAACAGACAACTCGTTTGTTCGAACCAGAAATTTAATCTCTTAACCCTTTGAGCTAGAGATGAACTTCGGACTCGCGGTAGTTCAAGTTAGCTCGGGTTTGAGCGGTTCGGGTCTCCAACTGGAAAATGTCTGGCAGATGTGCACCTTTACTTTGAGTGAAGCTAAATGCATTAATTTTCATTTTATTTTCAGTTCGTTCATTGACAAGTGAGAAATTGTTTTTTTAATACGAATAAATTTCTTCTCATCCCACTATTCTTGAAAATCTTTTTTTTCGAATTAATTATTCAAATCAAAGAGAATATCATATTAAACTACAATGAAACAACTTCTGCACATATAAAGAAAAATTTATAGGAAGTAAACTTCGATGATTGAATTTCAATGAGTAAATAAACTGTATTATATCTCATACTGAATACCAGTAATCTTTTCTACTTGTTGTCAATAATTAAACCTTAAGTCAAAAACCATGCATAAAATATAACCATTGTAGAAAAATAAGAAATAATTCATTTTTAAAGTAGATTTTACACGTTAATAGTGGAATAGATAAGAATAAAAGGTTTTCAGAACATGATAATCATTTCGTTTAAATATAACAATTTTCTTGTTTAAGAGCTTACTGAAATGTTGTGTTGGGTTTTTAGAAAAAACGAAGTTTCTTTAGATGAAATTCAGTCACTCTCAAAATGTTTCATAACCATTGAAAATCTAATTAATAATTAAAATTATTTGTCTTTGGTTTAGTTTCATTATAAAAATTAATTAAGAAAATGGATTCTAACTAAAAATTATCACATAATTGTAACAGAAAGGGTAAAATTAATATAATTCAAGTAAAATAAATTGTTCATTTCCTCATTTTGTAATTAGTGACTATGTAAATTATTTTATGATTAAATGTAACAGAACGATAATTTAGCATTAATACCAAGTTAAATTGATTCAAACTTATTGATTTTAATTGTTAGAAATGCAGTTCAAAAATTTTTTTTTAATAAAGATCATGATCGAAACAAACACTTTAAAAACTATTAGTTCATGATTATTTTGTGGTATTTTACAAATCAAGATAAAAAACTCGACTTCGAGTATTGTCATTAACTTAGATCTCTAATCAGATAATTTAACATCTCGATTAAAAGAGTAAACATTTTAGAAAAAATTTCGTTGTTAAAAATGAAGAATTTTCAAATTGAACTCAAATACAGAAATATTGAAAATTATACAAAATAAATATTCAATGTTAATCACTCAATATATTTGCATTATATTAATATTTATAAAATCTTGTTACAAATCATTTGCATATAAAAAGCATTGAATAAAAGACTAACAAGTAAGGAGGGGATTATACTTATTGTCAGTCAGTCAATAAAATTTCATGACTCATTTTAATCAATGAAAAAGTTTGAATAATGCTTTTAGATTTTTTTAAAAATTCGACCTGCATGTTATCAATTTTGAATATTAGAGGTATAAGCTATAACTGGAAATACTCAATGTTTTGAAAATTTTTGTTTCCGTCTTAAAACTTTTAAGCTTTCTCGAAACATAAAATATTTTCCCTCCTTAAGGTTTGGTCTTATTTGGTATTTCATAAGAATACAATGAATATTTTCATAATCACAATTAATATATTAATTTAATTGGAGGAAGAATCCTATATTCCTACTATATAAAATAATTCAAATCTAAAAATTAAATTTCAAAAACATAAATTATGAAGGCTAAAATCATTATTTTATTTCTTATTCCAACCACTTATTATTTTAAATAAAATATCTATAATATTGTAAACTAAGAAATGAGCTTTAAAAATCATAAGTTAACCATGACTTTATAACTCACCACACTTCATTTTATCTAATAAATTGAATCAATTTAAAATGATTATTTGTTTATATGATACATAAAATTATTTTTATTTCATTTAGAACAATATATTTTTGAAAAATTAGCCTGAAGACTGAGAAAAATAAGTCAAAAATTGATTGATATCTTCCATATTTTATTTATAATGAAATTTTAATAATCTCATTTTCTGTCCTAATTAAGTCAAAAAAATCGTCAATATTCAAATATTAAAATCCTTATAAGTTAATATCAAAGATAGTTTTACCACCATAATTGGAAATTTATTCGAATAAGTTTGACTGAATTTTTATTGATCAAGATAAAGTTCAAAAAATTTTTTATTTCATCATATTAGTCATAAATATATGAAATAAATATACCGCAGATGACTGAAATATTCCCATTTCGAACGAAAAATAGCTCTTTTCCACAATTTTAACAGTAACTCATTTATTATATCCCCAAATCGAATAAAAATATTCTAAACCAAATAATACAGAGGATGAGTGAAATATTTAAGTTTCAGAGTTCAGATCTCTCTTTTAATTCTCTGTTATTATTTTGATTATGAATAGATTTTGATCATGATAAAAATTACCTGCTGAAATAAATGTAAATTTTATATTCTCACAGCAAAAATATTTTAATAATTTGAGTTAATTAATGTCCGCCAAAATATTTCTCAATACAATATTTTATAGAGCTTCTAATATAACTTCTGAACAAAATTAGAAAAATGAGTGATTATGTCAAAAAATTTCACAGATCAATAAATATGTTTATGAAAAAACTGATAATTGAGTCTTGTAAATACTATTACATCTTATAATTTCACCTCATTTGTGACCTCGAGCTGAACAGAAATTCTTATTTTGATACTAGAGTTTATTGAGAATTCGAAATCATCCATATGATATTTATTTTAATTATTATAATTTATTAAGCAAATTGTTGAAAACTACATTATTAATCAGAATTTTAGATCTGTTTAGTTAGCAAATTTATGAGGATTATATCTTGATCTACAAAGCACATCTCAGAACTCAGAACTCAGTTCTCAGCATATCTCGTCAGTTATAAAGTTAGGATTTGAGTTTTTTTTAAAAATTATTCCATTTTCTTATTTACAAAAAATTAATTTCAGGTTAAATTATTACTTGAAATTATTTAGCACTACAATTTGAAATTAATGATGCTTAATCTTCATAGAAAAACAACATAAAATAAATCGTATATTGTTTTTCTCCTGAAATATAGTAACTTTAAAAATTCTAATTTTAAATTAGATAAAAAAGAAAAATTTCAAATCTAATTTACATGAACCCAAGTTGAATATTGTTTATTTTTGATATCTCCATTCTCAATTGCATGATATGAGTTAATTTATTGAAAAATCCATTATTATTTTTCTATCTAACCTGTAGAATCCCTATACGTTTGAGATTCATATTGAGATTACCTATATAAGAAAATATTTTTAAGAGTAACATAAATATTTTCTTCGATTCTAAATTTTTTTAAATACAGATGACAATTTATTCCTCTTAACTTGCACTGCTTTATATGCAAGATTTTCTTAAGGTTTTGAGAAATATTCAAAGTTATTCATATTTCCACCCAAACATCTTACCTGCAAAATAAAGTGGTAACGATTCACCATAAGACGTATCTATATCAAACGGGTTTCGTGTTGAATCTTCATAAAGATTATTGATGCTAATCAGGGTCTCGTAAATAATTCAGATAAAATTTTCTTCATGAAAGATGAGATTATATGGTTTTGCTAAAACATAAAAATTGAAGAGATTTTTTAATATATATTTTGTAATTTATGGCAGGAAATCTTTATATTATATCAATTGATAAAATCTGCTGATGATTTAAATGTTTTCGAAATATGAGCTGTGAAGTTTCATAAATTAGCTTCATAATCACACTCCATTATTCGTGCTCATTTACATATTGTTTACACGAATTTTTAGTTAAAATCTTCAGAAAAACGGAGTAAACGTGTTTTCCTAAGGACTTCTTTCACTTATTGAACTTGATTCAATTCGAATTTCCTCTCAATATCCTTGAATGAAAAATTTATCTGAGGAAATATAAGTTGCAAACTTAATAACTCTAACATATATAACTTGTTTGTCATAACAAGAAATAAAATCACTTAAACCCTTGAGCAAAGTTGAACTTATTAATTTGTCTGTAAAAATACTCTTACTTTTTATCTTTAAGTTATTTATTGAATAATTTTTTCATTTATCTGAATATTCTTAAAAACATATAAACGTTTTTAAATTTATTATTCAAATGAAAGAGAAAATGAATTTATCATTGAAGCAATTTCTACAAAAAATCATATTCAATATATAGGAAGTTATATTCGAATATTAAATTGATTTCTGTTATATGTTATATTGAAATGTAATAATTTGATTGTCTAGTCGAAAATCTAGTCTTTGATCAGATTAAACGGGGATAGATCAATATTTTTGGCATTCACCTTTTGCTCTTAAGTGAGCAACATGGGTTTGATCCTAAGCTGTGCCAAAACTCTTTTTATAAGAATTTTCTGATTAGGCCCGAAGTTGAATAAGATTATTTGGCTGAAATGCTGCACATTTGTCAATTGTAAATTATTTGAGGGTTAAACCGCTTTTGTACCTTTGAGTGGAAAATCGGTATATAAATGCATAATCACAGTCTTTTATCATAAATAAACCTAAATAAAAGTTTTAGAGATAAGAGATAAGCCTTTAATAATTTTTAATTACATTTTAATATCAAAATAGATAACTGTTAAGGTTTTTAAAACAAGATAACAAATTTCATGATTGAAAATTCTTCTATTTCGATACCTCGCTGAAAAATTAATATTTTTGAAGAAAAAACAAAATCATTTGAAATTCAGTTTTACACAAAAAGTTTCAAAATTATGGAGAATATCATTATAATTCAAATTACCTGTCTATGATCTAGTTTCATAATAACCAGATCAAATTATGAAGACAATAGATTCTCCTTTAAAATTATTTCATAATTGTATAAGAAAGAGTAAAATTAATATAATTTCTCAAATAACTCGAGTCAAAAAGAATTGCTCATTTCCTGATTTTCTAATTAGTAAATCATTATACTTAAAAACATGTAAATTACTTTCTCATGAAATGTTACAGATCGATACTTTAGCATAAATATAAAGTTAAATTGACTCAATATTATTGAATTTCATCGAATTGAATTCAGTTCAAAAGTTTAATTCGTCGGAAATATCGTAATTAAAAAACAAACATTTTAAATATTATTTACTTCTAATTAGCGGTTTTTGTAAAAATGAAGAAAGATAAGAAAACTCGACTTTAAATTCTAGCTAAACTTTTATCCGATAATTTAAAGTGATAACAGGCTTTTCCTGTATTCTTATATAATATTTAAGAAAAATAGAATTATCATAGAAAAAATAACAAATTTTTTAAAAGCTATAATTTGAAAAAAAAATTTTTCAAAAATTAAAATATAGAAAATTATACCTAAAAGATAATTAATATTAATTACTAACTCTTTCAACGCTAGTTCAGAAAATTTGCATTAATTCTATATTGAAATAAAATTTAGTTATTAATCATTTGACTTTTAGATAATATAAAATAAGCTTTTGAATAAAAATACAGTCATCAGGTTTTTTAATGATTAAATAATTTTAATGATCAAAATCAAATAAAAATTGAATAAGTGAACGGCAATAAATAATGACACAGATTTCAAGCTTCTTATAGAAAGATAGGGAAGAAATTACAGCTTAATCACTTATAACGAGGAATTTGTTTCTCGCATTAGTGATTATGTGACACTTTTTATGAAATACATTTCGAACTTCGATCTTATAGACAAATTCATTGGAATTCAAAAATCGTTGCATAATCACAATGAAGGGATTTATTTAATCAGAAAAAGTTTTGCATAATCCCTCGGAACCGAGTTTTAATATCGTGTTTCATTCGCATAAATGGACACCTATTCGGGCAGAATTCAAAAAATTTTCCTTTACTCATATTTGTAGTTGACATACATTTTTATTTTGCTCAATAAAAGTTTCTCAATTAGTTCATTAAATTTAAACAATTATTTGAACTTAAGAAAAAAATCTGTCTTTATTTTGAAAGATGACAATGATTTAACTCGAACTTCATTTAAACGTACGTCTGATTTAAGGTTTATTACAGCTTAACAACAAAAGTCACTTTGAGTTATATTCCTTTTATGTAAATCTTTGATTTATTTACTCAACAAATTTTACAAATAAAGTTCAAGTTGAGTATTAAATGAAAAATATTTGGTTACTCTTTCGAAATATATCAGAGAAAAAGCAGAACACGTCAAATTAAGCTAAAAGCTTATACTTTTGAAAAAAGAATCTCTCTCTCTCTCTCTCTCTCTCTCTCTCTCACGTGTCAAAAAATTAAGTCATACAAAAATCAGATAAAAAGATGAAATTATTTTTTGTTATGAAACTCTTTTATATAATAATATGATATAACAATCATTCATTTAATACTCTATTGAAATCTAAATTTTATTCATCATAATAAAGAAGGAAAACAAACAAAAAATTGTTCTCATAATGTATTTCAACAGTTCATATAATTGGTTACAAAATATAATAATACACTTTTATATCAAAGCGTCAAATCTTTTTCTGTTTTAAAAGAGTAAAAAAATTTAGAGATAAGTTCTAAAGATTTTAAAGAATTTGAGAAAAAAACAAAATAATGATTGGTATTATAGAACAAATACTCATTAGGAACGAGTTCATGAAAGGGATTTGATTCTCACATTCAAATGTATATTAATACGGATTTTTATTTACCATAAGTTTATTCTCAAACACTATTATATACGTGACAATAAGTTTTTAAATTTTCTTTCTTGAGTTATTAACAATTATAATAACTTTCTCATAATAATCGGTTTATAATTAAATTTAATTATGTTGACAGAAATTTTCATAATTGATTACGATATAAGATTAACTGCTTATAAATCATTCATAAGACATATTTCCCTCATTAAGGAGACAATTGTCGGAATTTTTTAATTGAGAAGATAATTAAAAATCACAAACAAATATTTGAGCGATTTTTTAATAGTCTAATAAACCGCTTATGAATTAAGAGTCATAAATTGATTGTTAGTAAATCCTATCAAAATGAGTTCATATATATTAGGATCTAATGAAACAAAAATGAAAAACCTCTTAAACTGATAACTTTTCACTAATGTTTATTTCGGTAAATATGATAACGACTAAAAAATAATATTCTTAATAACGTAGCATCTAAAAAGCGGATTAAAAAATTATTTAAAACTTCAACAGTTTTCTTAATTATTTAATTGATTTTTTATTTTTAAATTTTTTTTCCTCATTTCAAAACCCATTTGAAACTAATGAGTGGAAATGGAGTTAAGGAGAAAAGAATCTGTACTCATAATTATATGACCCTTAAAGTCAGCGAATTTTCGAGAGTCAGTTCAATAATTTTATTTAAACTATATTTTAGGGCTAAATAAAAACATTTAATAAATAATTCGGAGAAAGTTTTTTTTTATGACTGGTATTTCATGATTTGTTGTAAATAATTTGCGAAAAGTTCACATTATGTGAATTTTATAGTTTTAATCATAAATAACTTCGGGCAAAATAGATTTGTTAAGTTTGAAAAAGTGTGTCCCTTATCATGCTTTTGATCGATATTTCTTTATATTTTATTTCATTTCTTATCTAATATATTAAATATAATATAGATTATGCACAAATGTCCAGTAGTTTTCAAATGCACTTTTATTTTTTTGTCATGTCTTTTAATGCTATCTTGAAATAAATATTATAATTACATTTCCTGCCAGTGAGAAATGGATTGTTATTCTATTTTTTTTAAATATCTTGTTCCCTATTGTCGTCCTGGATATTGTGTTTTGCATAAAAAATTTCAGTAAACAAGAGCTTTATTTTTGGATAAAAATATCTCAATTGCAAGAAAACGCCTAAATTACAAATTCAAGGGTCAATCAATATTTGGGATGAATAAATTAATTTTATATTTGAGGTTACATTAAATCGCTTTTCTTTTCTAATTTTTTTAGAGCTTATTTAAATTTTAAGAAGCTTTCATTTATTTAATAAAAATTTTTGATGGCTTATGTCATAAAAGGGTATCTTAAATCTTAAGACGTGTGAAAAACGAGAGCATCTCCTGATCTGAACTTGATTTACAAAAATCATTTTATTCTTTTATTTAGTTTCAAATTTCGAATGATTTATCAGAATCTTTTTATTATTATGACTTGTTTGCTTGATTTATTCAATCAAACCGTGTATAGTATCAGGTTGAATATACGTATTTTAAAAGAGCATGATATTTAGGAAAAACCGAAAACTCAACCTGCTAAATTTTAATCACGATTTGAACATGTAAAATTAATTATCATTTTGATCTACTTGAATGTGGATTTATCAAAGGAACGATTAGATAAACAGAGGAAACCCCAGAACTCTTAAAGCATAAACTATTGCATTACATCTTTCGGTTGAATGAAAGAAGTCAGTTAAACAAAAAAGAAAGTTGAAAGCCCTTAAGCTAAAAACCATTTAAACGTGTCGGTCCTAAAAATCTGTTACTTGGGATATTAGATCACGATTTTTAACACGATTAAAGTCTGATATAATATATGCATAAAGACTGAAACTACCTATAAAAATAAGTGAAAGTTGTAGTGCGGCGTGTGTTCCACTTTTTGCACGAACCAAAATAATAATAATAATAATAATAATGACGCAGAAATGTTTTTTGTTTTCACTTTTTTTCATATAACTCTTCATCTCTCATCTCAATCATATGACTGACTTATCCAATGGTTGAACAGTTTTGGGTGTGATTCAAATTTCGACTATAAAAGACAGTTACTTTTGTTAGTGAAAGTCATTCTTAACATCGAAATTGATTCGATCTCTTCTACTGAAGAGAGATTTAAAGTCAAACTTTTTAGTTAGTTTGATATCAACTATAAGTAAAGTCAGTTTTAAGTTTGTGTTCGAGCTTTTATTATAATATAAAATCATTTCATAATGATTAAGGTAAGAATACTTTATTTTCGCTGAATGTAAATCTTTTATTTTCTTTATTCTGAAGTTTCACACTTTATTCTTTCATTGAAAACTTTTATCAATCCACTATTGAATTGATAATAGTATGAATTTATTTCATTGAAATTTTTGTTATTGTTATATAATTGAGTTTTTATCAATTCAATGACAGGTAGTTATAAAGTTGTTGAAAAAATTATCTTTTATTAAGTGATAACTATTCAAAGATAATTGGAAGACATTTATGGTTATGAAAAGATAAAAGTTAAAGAGATCAGGTGTTGAAAACATGAAAAGATAAAATTTTATAATTCGAGATGATATATGTCTTGGATAGAGGAAAAAAATTTCATTTAGAATTCAAAATTAGTTTTTTAACAGTTTCAGCAAATATTTTGATCAATATCACGAAATTTAACTTAAATTTGATTATATTACCAAAGATTTAGTGCATTTTGAAAGAAATAATCATTATTATAGTTTAAGTATGAAATCTCAGGAAAAAGTTCATACTCGAGATAAGAATCATAATTAAGGATAATATATTAATTTAAATGTAAAATTTCCAGGTTTATGGATTATTCATTGAAATTTATATAATTCAAAATAAAAACAAGATAAAAATTCATTAGTCATATTATAAAATGAATGAAATATTTTTGAAAAGAATTAATAAAATCCTATCATTAGTGAATTTTGTGTTAAAAAGTAATCTTTCTAAATAGAAAACAGGATTGCTCTAAAGGAGGCTTAAAAGTCATTAAATTATTAAAGAATATCTTTTCCCTTAGAACAAAAACTCCTTATCTATGATTTAAATAATTAAAAATGAACTTTTTCATCGTTTAAAAGGTCACAAATCATTTTCCTCATTAATCGATAATTAATCATTGGTGGGGAAAAGATCTGAATTTTAAAATTTGGAAGTGATCTGAAAAGTGAAACCTCTTTTTCGCTCAATTAAAATATCAATTAAATAGGATTATCGCGTTTAAAAATTAATTATTAAAATATTAATATTATTGAATGCAATTATTTGACAGCTGAGTGTTTTTCAATTGTGGTACTTTTCACTAATTTTTTAATTCTATGTTTTACTTCCTATGGGTGGGAAATTCAGGCTATTATTACTGTATTATATTTAATACAAATGCAAATTGAAATCAAAATTATATGCAAAGTCTATATAACTTAAGTTTTTATGATATTTAATTGTTTAAACAACTTCTTTAAGAAAAAGTTAGCCTACATTCACCCCATAGATTAAAATATAACATATATTAATATAGTCTAGTCTAGTATTTCAATCATCCAATCTATTGTTTGATTAATAATAGCAACAATCTATTATGTGAGAAAAAAGGCAGTGCTACATATTCAAAATTTATAGCTTCTGTAAATAAATTAATGTCTCGATTATGAATAGAGATATTCCAGGAAATTCAAATTTAAAAAGGAAAAAATTTTATTTCATAATCTGTTTCCTTTTGCAAATTCAAGGAAAAGATAAAAAAAATTAGTTAATCATTAAATAAAGATAATAATAAAATATTTATGCTTTCTTTTATTAACTGAAAAAAAATTTCAAACTAAATAAAGATAAAGTCTCTTGCGATCAGATTTAAAATTTATTTTTTTCCACTATGATCTAGTTTTTAGTTCTTTCAATTGTCGTCGTCTGCTGTAGCGCCAGCGGCTACGGAGGTGGCGGTGGCGGCTATGGTGGCGGCGGAGGCGGAGGCTATGGAGGTGGCGGCGGCGGAGGCTATGGAGGTGGCGGCGGCGGCGGCGGCGGAGGAGGAAATTCTATCGAAGCTGCCATTAACTCAAAACATAGAGTAGAATTAATTCCAACAAAGTCTTACATTGAAGAAGCATACCCAACTTACATTGATGTTCCCGGTGGTCAACTCCCAGTCTACCTGAACTTCAAATCCCAGTCCAGTCCTGTCTATGTTAAGCAACAACATTATGGCCTTCCTGGCAGTTATCAAAAATCTGAATCATACGATGAACCACATAAACTTGTTCACGAAGTCTATAAACCAGTCATCCAAGAAGTCCGTGAAGTTATTGCACCTCGTCGTAAGGTTGTTCAAGTTATTAAACCAGTACAAGAAGAAGTTCTTACTTTGGTCAGTAAAGGATATGGTGGTGGATATGGAGGAGGACGAGGGGGCGGCGGTGGAGGACGCGGCGGCGGTGGAGGATATGGTGGTGGTAAAGGAGGTGGCGGATATGGAGGAGGCGGTGGTGGATACGGAGGTGGAGGCGGATACGGAGGAGGTAAAGGAGGTGGCGGATATGGAGGCGGTGGTGGCGGATATGGAGGCGGTGGTGGCGGATATGGAGGTGGCGGTGGCGGATACGGAGGTGGTGGCGGAGGATATGGAGGCGGTGGTGAATATTAAAATGGTTCCGCGCATTACCGACAATAAATATCACAAAATATTTTTAGGGAATTTACTTAAGTTTTTCATAATTTTCTCTATTATGAGGAAACTAAAATTTCTTATTTGTAAATTAAGTTATTATAAAATGGCACTAATTTAATTCTAATTATGTAAATTTGAGATGTTCTCAAAAGGCGAAACTCATTGCAGAAATTGAAATTTTTTACAGTGTAAATATTATTATTTTTCTCACTCAACTGCACAATTTCTTTTCTGTATCACTTAATTGTATTCTCAAATAAACCAAAAAAATAATGTAAAAAATTTCATAGAAAAATATGTTCCGATAAATAAAATATGATCGAAACTTTTTAAAATATTTGTTTATACTTATTTAAAAATGAGTTCATCTAAAATTATTCTAACCATTAAGTTATTATTTTAGGTAAACCGCAACTTAAATAAATATTTGAGAGGTCATTGTGATAAGTCAGTAATGTTACCAAACTGAAAATTTTCTTAAGCATTTGAAGTATAAATAAATTGAAAATATAGTTCAATTTGAATGAAATATTTTATTCAGCATCCTATGATTTGAAAAAATTTTATCAAGTATTTTAAAAACTTTAACAATTATTCGCTAGTGGAAGGCACGTTGCCAGTTTGAACAATTACACTCTTAGTTTAAGAAATGAATTCATTCGTAATTTCAGTTTTCCTGAATATTAATTTTTCTTATAATTTTAATAAATAGAAAAAATTTCAACTTATATTAATTATAATAGTTAGTTTAATCCAGTTTACCTTATTTGTAAGAAAAATAATAGTTTATGTTTATGAATTTGTACTTGTTTTAGAAGAAAGCGTGACTAACATAGTTATGTTCAGAATGAAAATTGAACAAAAATTTTGTATCAAGTGGAACGATTAATTTTTCCACCATTTAAGAAACATAATAGACTTTTAATTTTACAACTAATTTTTATCTTTGGTTTGGTTAATTACAATTTAGCGAAATAGAATGGAATAATTCCTATGTCTCATCTTAATTCGGGTTATGTGAGCGTACAGTTTACGTATTGTCAATAGTCGAAAAAATCAGTCAATTGTTCAATTTGAATAAATATAAGCTTTCAAATGAAGTGTTGAAGCGTGTAACAAATTAAATAATTTGCTTACTTTTGGCTTATAATTAACATAATTCAATGATTGAACATCAGTTCCTATGTTGAAAAATAAAATTGAAAACTTTTGAACTGGTAAAAAATTCGATGATCATATCCATAAATTAAATTTAGAAAAAATGTCATATCATGTATTTCTTTTTTTAGCAGGCGGATTTTAAATTTCAAATCGTTAGCGAGATAAGTAATTTATTACATTTATAAAATTACGCAATCAAGCGTATATTTTCTATTTTCGATCTAGTTTTTTTCAATCAACTTTTAGTTATAGTCGTAATAATTACTTATAGTTTGAAGATTCAAATTATTAAAATTACATCTCAAAATAGAATACTCTTAATGGAATGAATGTAGCAGCTCAAGTGATATTATAAATATATTGAGAAAAACTTATCAGACATGTCAAGTCATCAAAAACAATAACCATTAAAGCTACTCAAAAAACATTAAATTGTTTTCACTCAGGTTTGACTTTACATTTCGATTGAAAAGATTAATGAATGATTTAAACTGTTGCATGAAAAAAATCAAAAAGCTTTACATGACTCATATTATGAGGATTATTAGCTTTTTTACTCTCAATTCAACTAAACTGTCAGATGTTTATTGATAACATGATAAGTTATGCCATACTAAATAAGAGTATAATAAGTCAGGAAATGCTCTTATCTTGAGTTAATCGATTATTAAATCAAAGAATAAGCCAGACCTAAAATAAGAAACATTTTATAAATAATCATTTTTTAATGATTCATCCATTTAATTTTCAATTTTTTTATTTTATTTTATCACTTTCATTTTTTTCATTATTGAAAATTGACTCAGAACACGCACATGCTGAGATTTGATATCATTTTTCAATTTTATATTTTATTTCAAATTAGATATTTTCATTATCTAAATAATGCACCTGGAAGAAAATCTAATTTTTTACATGACTTGATAATAGAGAACTATAAAAAATCGCGCATATCTTGATTCAAGCTGACAAAACTTCTCTAAATAACTAATAATTCCTTGATTAAAAAATTTAATCTCAAATAAAAATGAATGAATAATTTTGCTTTTATAAATTGATTACTAAAAGTCATAGAATTTTTAAAATAAACTGTAATTCGTGTAATTGTGATATTCTCAAAATAATCATACTTAAACTTTATAAATATCTTTTTTGGAAACTTCAAAAATATGTTTTATTGTTCTTAAAAAAAAGAAAATTATAACTATTCTTTCATACGCCTCACTATTAAGTGGTTGGTCTGACATTTTTCCTAAATTAATATTTTAACACGGAAAAAATTTACTATTCAGTCAGAAAATGTTTTATTAAATCTTCAATTATAGATATTAAGTAAAATCTCAATTTTACAATTCATACAAGTATACTTTATTCTCTTATTCCTTCTAGTAACCATCACATTAGTTAGACTAGATACTGCATTGAGTCTTTAATTCAAAATGACAACATCAAAAATTTTGACATGATTTATAAATTACAGTTTTATTTTACAGTATTTTTATATTGCTTTACTTAAAATGACTTAAATTATCATTGAATTAATATGTTAAATAGCGAGAAAAATATTTCTTGAATTACTACCTGTATGATCAATATGCTAAATCTAAATTTTTAATGATCATATTGATTGGGTTATTGACGTATCAAACACCCAATTCTTAAATGATAACCTACCATGAAAATAAATCTGTCATTGCGATAAATTGACAAAATAATGACAACATTAAAATATTATTTCCTGATTTGATACCAATAAATCAATCCATCAATAAATAAGGAATTAATTTGCCAAAAAATTTAAATGCTAGGCGTCTATACTGACAAATATTCGAAATTCATATCACTTTTAGTTATATTTCATTTGAGATGATTTTTTGTATAACGGGGACACACCTCTTCATTACATCCTGTTTGCATTTTCTTTTCAATGTCTGAGAAAATGAATTTAATTGGAAAAAGAAATTACAGTTTAATATTAAGGAAACCAGACTTCTGGCTTAAAAAGAGGTGACCCTTTCTTTTTGCCCTTCAGCTGAAAATTAGCAGTGTAATTATCATTATGATTGCGTTGACCTCAACGAGATTTTCTGATTATAATATGCCTTTTATTAGAAGCACATCTCGAGAACTTTCTCTTTGACTTATCTGTTTCAACAAGAAATCACGATTTCGGAAAGTTGATAGATTGAATAAAAAAATAGACTTATCTATATTTAACTAAATACTAACTGTAGGGTCAATCAAATCTATAAAATAAATTTTAAAAGAGAGTGATCATTTTGATAATGATTGAGTAGTAAGATTTTTTATTCCCAAAATAATTAATGAATGCAAAAAATAACACGAATTCAATTTATAAAGCGGCTATTTAAGAGTGTTAATAATTAGGTGAAAAAGGTTCATCTTCAAAATTTAATTTAAATTTATTCTCAAAATATGAAACAACAAGTTTTTTATATTCGATAAGCTGACGTGTAATGTTATTTTTTGCAATTTCTATCTTGAAGAACTTATGATTTTGCCGACAGCATAAACTTCAAAGAACAGACCTCCTCATTCTACTAATTGAATGCTATTATGTCATTAAATTGAAAATCTGAAACATAAGTATTGTGATAAAATGAATTGTCTATCATTAATGAAATACTATACTATGATTATGAAATGACGATACTATTATGATGAAACAAATAATTTTTTTGATAGACTAACTGGTAAGAGTTTAATTGATGAATAACTTTTGACAATTGTATCTGTATAACTATGACAGTTAAACTTCCTTGAATTTGAAGTGAATATTCCCACACATTCATGTTGATAATCATAGAGCAGTTGAAAAGGGTTTAATAATTATATGAATTTCAAAACATATAATCTAGAGTAATTAAACACAAACTAGTCTTTTTTAATTTTGAATTGATTCAGCATCAATCTGGAAAAGTTACATTCGTAACAGGATTTTCCGGTTATTCTTTTAAAACAAAAGCGCATTCATTATTGAGACAATTAATTTTATTTGATATATATCTTCAACATGATACTCTGGTTTTCATGAAAAATATCGAGTAAATTCATGATATTGATGGTTTTTGTTGAACTTTCATTCCATATCATCATTACATAATTTCAAACTAAAAATGCTTATCGGAATTAACTAAAATTTGTTAAATGAATGAGGCTAAATGTATTGTTTCATTTCCGTACCTGTAATGCTCACGTATGCCATAACCTTGACTCAATCAATCAATTAATAATAAGGTGAAACCGGTTTTAAATATAGATTTTTCTATTATACTGTTCTTAATACTGTGATTATTAGGTTTTAATCTAGTTTCATTGATATTTTGTTCCTCATTTTTAGATTGATGTATTTCAATCAATAAGATGCTAGCATTTTTTTTCTCAAGGCAATGAAATGACCAAAAAATTTGAATTGTAAAATTGAAAAAATTTGGAATAAGTTATTGCTTATGCATAATGAAGCTTTATTAACATCATGTTTGATAATAATTTACAATTTGATATATCCGTAGCAGAGGATTGACATAGCATGAAATAAATGCTAAAATTATATATTTCACCTCATTAACATCCAGAAGATTAACTTTTTAAATTGTTCTAACTTTTTGAGGCTCACCTACAGTTCAAAACTCAATAAGACAATAAAATTTTGTCTTTTTGTATATCTTGATCTTCAAATGAATAAAATTTCAAAAAATTGCTTTATTACACGTGATTTAAATATTATTAATTTGTAACTGTTGTATTTGTCTAATACTTAAATGATAATAAAAATTCAATTTTCTGAACTCATTTTGAAATAGAATAAATTTTACCACTTTCAAGAAATAGAAACTTGAAATAGAATTTCTATTATCAAAATGAAATCCTTCAATAATGTGGTGACATCAATTATATTAATCATAACTGCATTGTAAATTAAATCTTTTCAGTTTTCCATAAAATAGGTAAAAATTGGTTTAAACTGTTTCAGTGAAAATGAAAGGGATACAGGTGTTTATGTCCCTCATAAGATTTATTTTAATAAATATTAGTATAACAATCAATTTTTTCTTTTAAAAATCTATTGATAAAATGATAAGTAATGCAATGCTTGTCAGATTCAAAATTACTAAGGAAATGATTTGATTGATTTAATAGTGAATTCATGCTTCATAATCGATGGTTTAATCAATAAATGAGCATAACCATTCCTAAATTCTATATTAAAATTCGAAACAATCAAATTTTAATCTCTCTCATGTAAACTGCTTATACCTTATCAAAACTTTAAACACGATCAAGGCTTGAATGCCTCTCGTTTAGAAGATGAGAAAATTAAAATTTTATAGCATGATTATCCTAACAATTGAATGGTTAGAGGTCTCTCCTCTTCTAAAGATATTGAATTTATTTCTAATGATTTAAAAATAATTTAATTGATTAACAAAAAGAATACAATAGGCTTAAAATAATCACATATACATACTGATTACGTTATATTCCTTATAATCTCCAAATTTTGCTCAAAAAATTCTAGAATTTTTATCAAAGATTTAAAGTAGAATTTCAAAGAATAAATTGATAAATATACTAATCACTTGAATTTTCTTATTAAATTTTCTGTTAATTGATAAAAATATATTTTATTACTTATTGAAAAGCTTTGGAAATAATCATCCATTTGCATATAGTTATAAATAGTTCTATCATTTATTAGGCTTTGATTTTTAATTCTAGTTAATTAGAAAATTTTGTGCTTCACACAAAGAGATTTATTTGAAAATATTTGAAAAAATAATGAGTTATAGTAACAATATATTAAAAAGAGTTTTTTAGAAGAATTATATAGATTTTCTCGTTATATTTTACGACAAAGTATCTAAAGTTCATCGAAAACTGAATGCATTTTCTTTAATTCAATCCGAAACTTTCATGTGAGTCTTGACTGCAATAGGTTAAAACTAGAAACTAGAACGTATACAAGTATTATTCTGTCTTGTTTCATAAAAAGATAAATTTTATCAAATATAAATTTCGTTTAAAATGAAAAATGTCTCAATTATAAAATGTTGAAGAAACCTATTGATTTGATGGACCCCTACTCTTTAAAATAAATGTATTTCAACAATTTGAACTCAAAATTGTATTCACTTCCTACAGTGATTAAGCAATCACAAAAACAAAGATGCTCAATTTCAAATCTACATTTGATCTTTGACCGGATGTGTGAAATTATGTGAGTCAAAATCAAATAAATCATCGACTCTGGATGTGAAACTCTTTCGTAAGTTTATACATGTAATAATAATGTTGGCTGGCAAAAAGCCGTTCTCTCTCTCTCTCTCTCTCTCTCTCTTGTCAAACATATTATGAAAAGGCTCATAATTTCAACTGAAATATAAAAGTTAAAAGTTTTAATTAATGATAAATTGAGCTATAGAATGAATTTATATTGAATCATATGAAAACGAAAATAAATATTCCTTATAAATAAAAAAAAATCAATTCAGCAATATTTGAAATTCATAAATATAAAATGATGCATAACTGAATTAATAAAATCAAGAACAACACTTTTGAAACCTTTATTGAATTTTATTTCTAACTCTTTTAACTACAAATATATAAATCTCAAAAATGAACT
>JAQFXV010000480.1:0-21808 GCA_034694065.1 Camisia spinifer
CTGGCTTCTCATTTGAAGCGTACAGAAAGGTATGCTTTTTATTTGACTTTTGAATTAAGAACAATTCAAAAGATGCAGTTTATATTGGAATGGATTCAATGAATTTCAAAACAAATGAATAATTAATGCTTTTATTTTCTAATTGATAGTTATTTAATGATAGTTCTCAAAACCCAATGTTGTTCTCAAGGATATGAATACCAACTTAATCAAAGTATTACTGTTTTAATTGATTGTTCAAAAACTTAATACCTTTGGTTAAAAAATTTGAAAAATCAAATCCTCGTTTTATCATTAAATTGATGTTTAATTCAATGCTATATCGATTGAGAGAACATTTAAGGATTACTGAATTTGAATATAAGTTTTTTGGTTCATAATGGAAGTCATTGGACATAAATACTGATACATTTGAATTTTTTCTTGACTTTCGTGCACGAACTGTGGCGAAGTCAATGGCAAATATTGGATACACGAAAACACGAATTCAATAAATAAAGAACTTTTGTAGAAACCTAACAATGCCATTACTATTGGATCAAAGGATGCATATTTCATGCACTACTACAATAACGTTACAAGATTATTATTCTATTAGATAGAGATCAGTAAATTATAACCCTTATCGTATGTTTTCAAACTTCTGATCGATTCAGAAGCATTTTTTTAATTCATAATTCAACTTTGAAAATCAGATTAAATCAAAAATTGCAGCAAATTCATCAAATTTACTCTGAATTGCTTCCAATTATTCGATTATCTGTTATTGTATATAATTTGAATATTAATATTAATACTGATTGTTTCTATATTTAAATACTTTAAACTCTTGTTCGAACCTTTTAAGGTTTTACAAAACTTGTATAAAAACTAATAAATTACTATAGAGTGTAATCATTGATTCCTCTTCAAAACTGCTTCAAATTATGTAAAGCATTCTTGCAGTCTATCATTAGTTTTATAATCTTATAATTATTTTTTGCTCAGATTGATGTATTTGAGTTGCGTTTGCATTCAATTTATTCAAGTTTATGTTGAACTTATTTATAGTTCAACAAATATGTTAAATAAGTACTAATAGAAAAGCTATTGTTAGCGATCTGTTTATAAATTGATGGTTCAATTTAAGAAACCATAATTTTTATCTTTATTCAATCGTATCGACCACTAGTTACTACTTCTTTGAATTCAATTATTGTCAGTTTCATCAATAGAATAAACGAAAAACAATATAATAGTTTGCGTGTATTCTTAACAATAAAGCACTGACAATACTATTCAATACAATTGAAATTTTACGCATATTTGAACAAACATTGGTATGTAATGACCAATATATTGAATAAGTATTTAAGATGACCTGTCCTTCATTTGATGAAATTATATACAGTTCACGAATTATAGGAACAAAATAAAAATTTTCGTGTAATTAGAATTGTTAAAGTATTAGTGAATTGCCTTTAGGTTAACAACTATTCCAGTAATAAATCATAATTTACTTAACAAATAATTCAAGTTCAATAAAATCAATGCATAGAACATAGATTTAGTAGAAGATTAACGAATGGAATCATGTCTTAGAAATAGGGAAACCTTTAACCTTTTGAATGTATGAGTTTCATCAAACCTATCAGTTTGAGTGGATTGGAAATGCCACTATTCTCTCAATTAAGTGATGAATTGATAGGATAGTATTGTTTTTGAAAAAGAAATTCGTTTCGTAGTTGACCCACTTTTGATAATAATCGTGGTTTGAAATAATGTATTGATATCGCACAGATAAATAGCCGAATTTAGTTGCCTCACTTGTATTATTGTCGATTTCGTGCTCAATTTGATTTGAATAATTTATCTTTTATTATAACTTGAATTATTGTGCTTCAAATCTAATGAAAACGTTTTATAACACTCACTTGTAGTTGTTTTGCCTCACGTATAACCTAAAAATGATAAACTTTGATAACTTTTTGGCTTTTTTATAATTAAAATACCATCATGAGAGCAATCTCTTTCTCCTCACACCTTTTCATTTTTTCCTCTATCTCTTATCTCTTCTATATTTATACTGCATATCGATATATATAAACGCCTCAATAGTAAAAATTTTACGCTTTTTATTATTTTTATTTGAAAAATAATTCATTTTCCACATAAGGCAGTACTTCTCACGTTTCAAACAGAAGCGCAGATTTGGACTTTCAAGTTATGATCGCATACAATACTTCCTCAAGTCTGGATTATTTGATTGTATACCTGATTGTTATATAAGAAGCATGTGAAGCATGTGGAGCATGAGCTTCATCATCAAGAACTTGAACCTCATCAGAATGAATGGATGAATGAGTAAATTAAAGAATTGCATAAAATGGGCGAACGCCAGAACATAAAGGATAATACATATAATACATATCTAAGGGAAAGGGAGGTCAACCACATACATAACAAAAGTATAAAATAAATGTCTAAAATGACTTCACTCGGAAATCAAGTAAATTACTTTATACTCTAAAATAATTCGCTTTTGTATAGACGGAAAATGATTAAAAACAAGAAATAAGAAAATTATTATATTATTTTGAGGAAGAATCACAAAATCGATAAAAAACAAATTAATTTTATTTCAAAATACAAAATTTTTTAATACATATATTGTTTTAAGTTTATATACAGTAAAAGAAAAGCATTCGATTTAAAAATTAAATTATGGACAACACAGCCCTATATCACGGGTCATAATTTTTCAATTAAAAAAGATGTAATTTTTTGCATAGTTTGGCTTTTTCTATACTCTTCAAGACAAAGCATTTATAATGAAGTATACAATAGTTATTAATTTTTTATTATATAATTGACTAGTTATAAGCAAAAGCTTAAATTTGGTGTCAGCTATAGCTATGTGTCCAAAAAAAGTTGATTTTCACAAAATTGAGTTTCTAATAATTGTACAAAAATATAAATACCTTATATTAAGATCAATAGCTTATAAATAACTTGATAATACTATTCAGGGTATTAAGATTTTGGGTTAAGATCTGTCTAAACTAATGATTGAACTTTTTATAAATAATTTGCATATATGTTATATTCACTAAAGGTGAGAAAAGATTGCTTACATTCGTGACGATATTGTAGCCGCTTATCAATTTGGAAAAATTGTTATTATACTTGTATATGTCATTAGAATACTAGATTCATATTTATTTCCATTTTTTGTATTCAATATTGCAAAAAATCCTATTATCTTTCCTTACTCTCTAAATGAGAATGTTCAAATGATTTTTGAAGGTCATTCAAACTCATAAAATCATACGTAAGTACTTAAACTTTTTAAAAATAATTTCATACCTATATAGAGATTGAATTTATCAGTATCAGTAGCATTAGCTCTTAAGGTACACAATAGATCTATTATTTAACTATTAAACTTTTCTTATTCAAAAACTCATAAATTCGTGAATATTAAGTCGTGACTTATCAAATAAATAGCAAATTTCATTCAAAACAATTCTACTTGAATTCAAATTTCAATTGAGTGTCAATCAAATTAACTTTCATAGGAATACTTGAAGTACTAAATGTCAAAATTTATCTCAATTAATACTGTTGTAAAAGTGAATAATAAAACTTGAGGATCTGTACAATTGAATATCACAAATCTCAAAAGTAAACTGTTAAATCAGGTAACCCTGAAGATGAGCTATGAAGTGTTCTCCTCAGTGGGATTACACTAACATCTGGATCAAGTTCTGTTTGTCTGGTTGTACTGTTATGTATTGCTATGTCATTGCCATTTATGAGATTATTGTTATTATGATTTGATGGTGAGTTATCTTTGATAGCAATCGATGAAGAGTAATGATGTCCATAGTTATTCCTAAGTTCGTCTTCCCAGGTTAGCTTCTTGACTCTTCTTGGAATAGATCCCTGGGGCCATTTGATGACACTAATTCGAGATGCAGTCCCAGTAATGTTAGGGGGAGGCGGAGGACTATTAGAGCCTAGAGAACTGGGTATGTTTCTAATTAGATCAGTTCTTTCACCTGATGATACAATAGTTTCATTAGAAGACGCATCACTCACAATAGCACTGTCGGGATCAATGCGTGTTATATGAGTCCTATTTGTGGGCATATTAAATATAGGGTTCTCTACACCTCTTGTGCCTATTGAAGACATGCTTGAATTTATTGTGGGTTCAGGTAATGCACCGATTTTGTTGTTCTTTATTGATGTCAACGATGATATGTTGCGTCGAGAAATTGAACTTTCATGACAGCTCATGTTTCTATTTATACCTGAACTATTAGATGAATTCGATGAAGTGGCTGACGATGAAACATATTTTCGATGTTTCAATACATGTAATGTAAGAGCAATTATTATTATAAATAAAGTGCCTAAAAGTACACCCAAAACGATCACTAAAATGATAGCTGAAGAACTGGACGGATTGAAAAAGTTGGCGTTGTTTAACATGTTAACGTCAACTGCAGGAAGAATACCCTGCTCTAAATCAACGTTTCTTCCAAATGATTTGAGTACTTGAGGCGAAAAATGAACCACAACTGACGCACTGGCACTTCTTGGTGGTGAACCACTGTCTGTCGCATATGCTATTAAATGACATTCTGTCGTGTTAAGCATTTTTAGATTTTTAACTCTCAATTGTCCTTCATTTGAAACAGAGAAATGGTCCGCATGAGGGCCTCTCAATGAAAGTTGAACAACATCTCCGTCGTCAGCATCTGATGCGTGAATTTCTCCTATTATTGAATTATTCCTAAGTCTCGACTCAGAGACATGAAATACATAATTACTTTGAGTTAGTATAGGGTCGTGTTCGTTAACGTTAATCACATTAACAGTAATTCTTGTGACATCACTCTGTCGTCCATCAGAGACCATAACCCTAAACGTGTAATATTTATGTATTTCATAGTCCAGAGATTTGGTGAGTATTATTTCACCCGTATTTCTAACACCAAAATGTTGTTCTTCATCATCAAGTATCTGGAATTGCATTCCTGACATCGATATTTTGTCATTACTTAATTGCGATGATCTTGAAGTATGCACTGTTAGCACAACATGACCCGGAGGTATGCTTTCCAATAGGGATGTGCTATAATTTGATTGAACAAACCTAATATCAGGCAATACAAGTTGCCTTCGGTTAAGTACCGTTAATGTTGTCAAAGCATAACGATCTCGATTATCAACTTGTGTCGCTCTAATCACTAGTGTTAGCGGAAGATTTATTATAGACGTCAAAGGCTTTCTCAGAGTCACGTCACCGAACTTCGAATCTATTATGAAAAATGAATTTTCTTTCGATTCTGAGTTAAATGAATAGATAATCGGAGACCGAATGCCTCCATCCGGGTCTTCAGCTCGAATAGGCTGCGGAGATATTATCAATTGTTCTCCAGCGCGCTGATGATCAGGTAATGTTGCTGTATATTTGTCGTCAACAAATCTAGGATTTTGATCGTCTGAATCCAATACATTGACGGTTACAGTAGTGGTCACACTATTGGGCGGATTTCCCTGATCTTGAGCTCGTATTGTAACCCAAAATTTAGGTAAAGTCTCATAATCTACGGGTGCACTCAATATAAGTGTTCCTTCGAATTGATTTGAGAAACGAAGCAAATGAGAAAATGGTCCCGACTCTACATAATACTCTACTGTAGAGAATGGGCCCAATTGGTCCACATCAATAGCACGGATATTTTGCATGACTACACTTCCCACTACAGTAACTTCACTTATGTTGACAACATATGGCAAACCTATCCATTCAGGCTTATTATCATTGGCGTCAGTGATTAAAATACGTATTGGAATTATTATACTTTGATCATTCGTATATTTCTTCCTACACTTCACTCCTATTATTACACTTTGCTCTCCTTCTACTCCTTCTTTATCCAATTTCTTAATAAGTATCAAATCTTTAGTTCCGTCCGCGATCTTAATAGGAATGTCAGAATTAGTTGGCCATCGACTTTGGGACTGGTGTGCGGCCAGTGAGAGCTCAATGTCTCCATCGGCAGAAACATTACCGATTACCTATTCAAATATTGAATCAATTTTTTCTTTAGAAATAATTTAATTTATTCCAAACAAAAATTACAAATAAGTATTGTTTACTGCGTTCTAAAAATTCAATGGGAAACTAATTCGTCATTTTAAGTTATTTATGTCAATAGAACTGATTTTCAATTCAATTCTTCAGTGGATTTATTCTTTGAAGAAGTAATGCATGAATAAAGCGATTTAAATGTCAAATTTGCCTCACAGTTAATCAACTCGAATCATGTCATATCGTAAACCTAGTAAGTCATTGCGCCGCAAAATCAAATCCTAAATTAGTCATTCGTTTGGCACTAATCTATTTATATTAGTATTTATGTTGATTTTTCTTAGCTTTTTCTTTTTCTTAATGTGATTCGAGAAGTGTTAATAAAAAGATTATTATTTTATTTTTTCTTTATTTGCAACTCTTGATTGGTTGAAGGCATTGATGAGAGATAAATTGCCTCAATATAAAAGTTTTATCTTAAATCGATTCGATGTTAAGAATTCGTGACTTATATCTGCTCCGTATTTGGCATATAATGCATACAAATGATGTGATCCTCATATTATGGATAATAGGGCTACAAATTTGATATCATTTTTTAACTATAGATTTAGAAGCTTTGATAACACAGCACAGCATTACGTCCTACATAATTGAACTCATGATAAGATAACTATTATAAGCTCTTTTGGGTTTTTATTTATGAGCTCTCATTCAAAAGAGCTGCTACTGTTTGTTATTTTTTTACATACAACTATTTTGAATACATTATCCTATTAAAGTTTAGATCGTTAATTAGCGAGAATTTTTGTGGTGATTTCACAAATCAACAAACTTTTTAACTGATTTCTAATTTGTGATAATCTAAATATGAAATTTTAACTATTTAAAGTTAAAAGTTCATTAGCTTGATAAGTATTTTTTCCCATTATTCTAAGTATGTGCAGAGTATGAGTACTTTTTTTTATAAGAGAGAACCTCTATTAAAGCTAAGTTTTCCTTAAGGAAAATTTTGCTTATTATCTTATTATTGTTTTCATTGTATTTTGTAATTAAAACTGCATAAAATTCATAAAAACATAATAACATTATATTCAAACCTGCTTTTAATAAATTCAAAATAATGTCTCATTCTATGAAAGGGTTTTTCTACAGTTTCATTTAAGATTAAAAATTATTATTAAATAAAGAAGGAATTATATTTTATCATAAGTAATGATATAAGTTATGAACTTTTTGTAAAAAATTATAAACAATTAAGTTCATAGTGATAAATACCTTTATACTTCCGATAACACTATTTGCTGGAAGGGCTTCATTGACAGTAAATGTTTCAGACGACCCGCCATGTGATAAGTAGCAGAGATTGTCTTGAGCTGAAGATAAAACTACAAGTATTTGTAGAGATGTAATCCAATAAATTAATTTGATATCCTTTGAAGTCATTCTTTAATTAAAGAATTTAATCTCACGTCACAATCATTATATGAAAGTAGAAAAACACTGGAGTAATCATTTGGCACTATTATAGTGACAATACTGCGAAAAGTTAGTTCAATATAAATTTGTTTGTTTAAAATGCTGTAAAAAGTTGACAGTACTGTATAAACTATAATAAACAAATATTGAGCTTAATTAAGTTTGCAAACATTACACTCTGATTGAGTTTACATAATAAATAGTTTTGAAATCAGTCAACCATTTAAATAAAATCAGATTCACAATTATATACTGTTGAGTAATTCCTGATTTTTAATAACTTAACTCAACTGTTGAGCGAGTAAGGAATCACATTAAACTTTTCTTAAACGTCGAAAAGTAAGTTACACATTAGACAAGCTGAGAGAGACTGCACACAAACACACGCACACAAACACTCGCACACAATAAGTTGCTTTTGGCAATTCTTCCTCAAAAGTTGAGGGGAATATGTATTATAAAAATATGGGCGCATTTATAAAGAGCAAGTGGGACGACGCGCACATTAATACTTTAGTTCATACAATGCAATGTAAATCTAGTATAGTTAAGCCACTAAAGCATACAGTCGTTTAAGAAAAGACCAGCATCTTATGTGCTGAGAAGAGCAGATGCTTCATGACAAGCCATCGGCAGTTCGTGCAGCGCTACCTCAAAATAGGCACTTCACTGCTGGTTAAAAGCTTCAACTCAACCAATACAAAGGACTTCCCGTTCTGAGTGTATGCCCGAGAATGCGTGCTATAGTACTACACGATGAGAACTTAAGCTGATCTCAAGATCAACCAACTGTTACTATCTTTCGAAGGACGAAAAACTTGTGTATATTTTATTACGAACAACAATACTACTGAGTCATTGCAAGTCATGCAACTTCTTTTTCATCACTATTTTCTATTGAATTTTTTTCAAATTCTTACTTTTATGTTTTGGCACAATCTTCATAAGGCATTGGCCATAAATGCAGTTTATTTTTCTAAATTCAATCGCTCTAATTATGTTATTAATTGCTATCCAATAAACATCAATTAAGTATCGGAAAAAGATGTTCACCGATTCAGTATTATTCACTCGATCCAAATTTCTACCTTTTAAATAGTTTAAAGGATTATAACAATTGGCTCAATAGTTTTATCAAAATAATGGTTCTTATCAAACAAAAACTTTGAATAACTGCCAAAATGTCAATACAAAAGTCGATTTCTCACAGAAATGTGAAGTATTTAACACAATATGAATACACAAAATCAAAAGATTGACTCTTACAAAAGTTTGTAAATTGTTTACAAATAAAAAAACACTCAATAAGAGTACTATAAGATATAATTCAAGTAAGAATAGACAAAAGTGTTTGAATTGTAAACTTTGAATTGAAGAAACAAATGAAACTAACTCAGTAAGTATTGCAATACAGTATAAGTTGGGTTTATTATGACGTTCTTCGAGAAAACATTTGCCACTTAATTATGTATTCTGTTTTCCAGTTGAAAGACAATGAAGACCGGATGCCATAAACCAGTACTGGAAACTGATTAATTACACTCAAACAATTCAATATTTCTCTTGATCACAATCATTTTATCTGACAATCCATGAAGGCGTCATTGATCTCGAGACAAAATCTTGAAAATATAAAATGTATTTTTCCCAAAAAGATTAAACACTAAAAATCAAATAATGATTAAGAGTTAATTTAACATAAGATTGCATTGAGAACACTTTGAAAATACAATGCACTGCACAACTGATATTTTGTTGACTACTAAACCGCACTTGAATTGAGTACAGTATACAGTATAACAGATAGAAGACACACCTTTTACAATGAAAATAGCAATTGAAATGATATTGCATTCGATATTACATAAATGCATACGTGAAAGCTATGAAAGCACCTGGTCTTTGGAATAGACTCTGCAGGAAATGTACTCATGAGTGGAAGAGTGTACGGAAGAGTAGTCATGCAAAGTTTTCAATATATGGCCAAACAGGTAACGTAGCAACCATTTTCACACATAACAACAATAAAATACCGAAATCATTTATTGGAAGAAATTTCAGAATGCTCTCTTTTCAAGGAATATTAAGTATGGAGTGCTTGACCCAAAAATATTGCTCAACGGGTATTATACTAAGATCAATGAACACTAACATAACGGTTGTTCAATACGATTATACGTCAACTCACAAATACTGTTTGTTAGCTTATATATACAGACATTTTATTTCTTCAATTTTCTTATGCCAGTTATTATTGTCTCACCACAAGCTCTAACAAAATTCAATTAACACAAATGAGTCAGTATTTAAATTCTGTTATAGTTTGGAGGCTTCTAACCCTAAATACATAATTGTATCCGCGAATATACAACTGTATCCAGACTAATAAGTGCACTGCACTGCTCTATAGTTATATAATATTAAACACTTGTTCACTTTCTAAATTGATGAGATGCACCTGTGATAAACCTCTGTGGTAATGCTGAAACAGGCTATCAAATCATTAGACTTCCAGATCTCTCTCTCTCTCTCTCTCTCGAGATAACTCGTTAATGACTCTCTTCTGTTATTACAGGTCTATTAAAAATATATCACTGAATAGGATAACTTACTTTCTGTAATTTTGATGAATGTATTTCCTATTATTTAAATGACTATTTATTATAAATTGTGTAAATATAATGAATATTGAATGATAGTCTTGAAAGTTTATATCTTAATGCATTGAATTTAAGGGTTGCGCCCTTTCAAAAATATATAATATAAAGCATATAAGTATTTTCCCAGTCATTAAAGTTAAATTGGTTCTCGTTTTGACGTCTTGGGATATGCTATTGACTGACTAACCTTGAAATGATGAAAAATATGAGATATTATGATGAAAAAAATTCATTGAAACTTGAGAACCATTCCTTTTATATGATCACATTAATAATTTAAGGTTAAATAATTGCAGACCATAACCAGCTTTAATGAGTGGCTGATATTTAACACTGATAAATAGCAACATAATCATTGAGACTATTAAAACGAGTCCCAGTTTTAAAAGATGCAAAGGAAAGGAGACGCGCATTGAATAATGCTTACATACTGTACAGTACGTCTACCGTAAGCTATTCACAGAAAACCTTAGCCCGTGAGAAGATCATGACCCACACAAGATTTGACACAATGGGAAAAATGCAAAAAAACTATTACGACACTACCAAAGAGGGAAAGTTTTTCCCTTCATTAGCACAGCGTTTGTGTGTATTTCAAAATATAGCTTATTTCTCAATAAAATAAGAGAGAAAATTTACTACAATTAAATGAGAGAAAATAATGATAATCTATCTTTATAAAGGATGTGACTTGAATTTAGATTTCTTACTCGTTAGCTAAATATGTTGCAGTTTTAATGTTTATTTAACTATAATGTAGATTATCTCATATTAATTCAGAGTAGCAAAAAATTATTCAAGAAAATGTATTAATAATAATTCAAATTCAATTGTTTTTAATAAATAATTCCGTCAAATTCATTAAATATTATGAGATAAGAAAGCAAAATAAATTTTGATTTACGCCCTTTTTTGCGATAAATTCAATTATGTTATAAATAAAGTAAATATAATTCATAGAATGCATTCGCAGTGAAGTATTTATTCTTTAAGGAAATTTTTTTGATTATAATAAAAAAAAGTGTTTGCATTATCTTTGTAGAGATCAGAGTACTTTTAATTGACCTAAGAATAACATTAAATCTTTTCTTTACGGTTTTGCTACCATTTAATCTCCACCCACATGAAGTCATTAAGTAGTGCGTGGCATCGCTTCCGAGTTTTAAGTTGTGAAGAAGCGAGTTTTAATTAATGGTCACTGACATTCTGCTTGGGATAGTTGTATAGTTGTGCAAATGTTTTGTATAGACTATTGTTACATACGGTATAGCTTATTGTCTGCACATATTTATATAATTATTTCAACAGCAAGTATTTTCAACCAACCGAACGACTTTACAGCTATACCGAAGTTTATTTCATAATATGTTGTTTCGCTTCTGGCTATTTTAGTTTGAGGATAAGCTCTCTCATGAAAAAATTGATGTTCACCTAACAAATTAAAAATGAACAACAATTTCACTATGAACTGAAGTGAAGAATTAAATGTGAGAAAACAGTTTTATTTGCACCTTAAAGTCAATTATGAGACATACAATACTATGAGATTCACTCTCCCTGGCTTTTCACCATTTTTAAAGACAAAACCAGATTTTTATTTTTACTGATTAAAAACATATAAAGACTCGCAATGCAAAGAAAAGTCTGTCAATATATACCTTTGTTTTCGGTTTCACAGTTTGATTTCAAAAGAGTCAATTGTGTTCATCTGCTGTGAATACCGGCATTTCATTTCCTGTAAATAACATCAAACTCTTATACCAAAGGATAGCTTGTTTTGACTGTCATTCTGGCGGAAATAAACAATTGTTATTTTGAAATTTGATTTTCACACCAGAATTTCTGATTCATATCACAGGAAAAATAGAGAGCCTTCAGCTTAATTGAGAGTAAAACGCTTTTAAAAATTAAGATTCATTGTATATCTATGTTTGAATATGAATAGCTTGTAAACTATGAGAATTATTCCTATTATGGACAATATTAAAATTATAAACTCAATGTCAACGCATACAATAGGTTTCAATGAAAAACACATTGAAAAAATTGAAAAATAAGTCATAGATTTAATTGACATCTTGATATTACTTCCTTTAACAATAACCATATGAAGAATTACTTTAATTATAATCATCAAAAGTTCATTTATAAGAAGATGTTTCATAAATAAGTTTGAAAATATAGAATTATTTTAATTGGTTTTTTATTTTAAAATAAAAATCTTTAGGTGATGTTCCTTTAAAACTGCTTAAGGCATAATGAAAATTCATGAAAAACAACTTGACAGAAGTTAGTCAGGATTTGAATACCTTAGTCAATCAACATGTTTAAATAAAGCACATAAGAACAACTTATGCAATACAGAGCTACTAAGCTTTAATCCTAGTTCTGCACTTGACCTCTCCAATCAAATATATTAAATAAGCCTTAATGTACACAATATTAGATCATATCTTTATACTACTTCAATAGCATTGAATTTTACTAAATATATTATTGTTTTAACTCAAAAATGGCCACATTTCATATATTCGAGTTAATTATTGTGAATGTTCTAATAATCACACCTTTTTATGTGGAATCTTTGCGAACAATTGACGAATCTTCGACTCCATTACCCGAGAAATATGTCAGCGGAAAAAATACAGATGAAATCATGGCCGTAAAGGTAAGACTTATCAACTGTTGTGGATCTCAATCAATTAGTTCAATAAAACGCATAATTAGTGTTACAGTAATTCATTATTTAATTATTATAACATTATTGGCGTTGTATTCAATGGCTTTCTTTGCATTCAAAACATACAGATATAGTATTACACTTATTTTCAATATAGTCATTAAATTTTCTAAAAACTTATCTTTCATTTTAATTTATATGCAATTTTTTACCTTTAGTTATAGTTAAATTTAAAAGATTTCAAATAAGAAAGAAATCGTTGAAAATTTTTATGAAAATTAGTGCTGAATTAGTTTTATAATATTTAATTGAATGGAAGAGATTTTAGGGAAAAATTTTCATTGAATCCAATTATATTTAATTTATATCATAAATACTTAATTTTGTCTTTTATTACAACGACTATTATTTTTTATCACAAATTGTGATGTTTTTCTGGCCGTTTCGGTCAAGAAAAGGTCACTGAATCGTTGACCGAAACGTCCAGAAAACATGACTATTTGTTGATAAAAAAATAATAATCGTTGTTACCAAAGAAAAAAGTAAGAATTAATTATATTTGACAATTGACAAACTTATTTAATTTATATTTATTGAGTGAGATTTAAATTGTTTTCCAGTTTCTTCGTCAACATAATAAGATGGCATCAGAACAATGTTTTTCTTCTGTTACAACCGAATGGAAATATGCAACAAATATAACTCAAACAAATAGGGATAAACTGGTATAGGGATAGAAATATTGAATATATGTATTTAATTCAAAGTAACCAGTTTTTCGATTATTAATACTAGCCCTTAATTATTTGACTCAAGTCAGCACACATTCAAAAATTGGGAGCTTTTATTTATTATGTTGATTTTATGAATCATTTTTGATTGATTGTCAAATTATTAAATGACAGCTCATTTGCATTTAAATTTTAATAGAAAATATAATTCAAATATAAATATGAAACCCAGGGATCAAACAAAATATTTATGATTTTCCTCCTTTGAAGTGGAATTTTTGATTTAAACGATTCAATTCTATAACTTGAGTCAGACAGACGGCTACTGAAGAGTCTTGAAATTTAAATACGATTTTCCAATCGAAACGCTTAATCGAGAGTCAGGTGCAAATTCAGACAAATTTATTGCCTATCATTAAAGCTAACATCAGTAGAAAAAATATTTGCCAAACAAATGAAATGCATCACTGCTAACCATTAGTGTAGAACAATTTTAAACGATTTGTTCGATTGAAAATTGTTAAAAATAAAATGCTCTATTGAAATAGAAGAGTTGTGTGTATGGATTTGATTAAGTTTCATGAATTTGAAATATTATTATAATATTATAGCTTCAACAAGCGCTAGTTTATGCAGCATATCAGAAAGAGTCGTGGAAGAATGCAACTTCTTTTGCATGGAAAACATTTAAAGATCCATTAGTGGTTCGATGGTTTAAAATGCTGTCCATTTTAGGGAAAGCTGCTCTGCCACACAATAAACTAAATGAGGTAAAAGGCTTGCAAATTACAAGTTGTACTTAAAATTGATCACACAATAAAATATATTTAACGCTTGAAAACTTGATATTTCTTCTTTTGCTAAATCTTTCAATCAAACTATGGGCAGTTCAATGAGATACTTACTGATATGGAAAATAATTATAGCACTGCCAAAATATGCCCTTTTGACCAACAAAGTGTTGAATACGCTGACGAAGAACCAGTTGATAAACTTCAATGTAATCTATCATTAGAACCCGGTGGGTCTTTCAGCTACTTTTGAATACACCTCTATTCAATCGTTTCAATAACATGTTGCTATTTGAGTCTTTGTAAATCTATATATTTCATTATATAATAGAATTAACAAGAATTTTGACTAAATCACGAGATTATGATGAACTTTTACATGTATGGAAATCGTGGAGAGACAAAACTGGCAAACCTATGAGATCTAAATATACGCGATTTGTTCAACTGAGTAATGAAGCCGCAAGACTTAATGGTAATCAAAAATTATCTCTAGTTATACTTCAATTTTCAATATAATGTGCAGTTTAATCACTCAATAATGGCTAAGTTTTTCCTTCTAAACTATTGATGCGCATAAAAATCAACAATAATTAATTCATTCATTTGAATAATTAATTGATTCACGTTTTTGTGATTTATTGCAACTTTTGGAGCATATGATTATAGGCTAGAGATATTTGGGTCAAATGGACATGAATTTTAATGCTTTAATCATTAAAATTATAGCTGTGTATTATGTTAATTTTGTTTAGAAAATTACTTAATAATTATGCAAAGCTTGCATTTAGGGTTCAACAACACCGGAGAAATGTGGAGAGAAAGTTACGATACCTCAACATTTATTAATGATCTGGAAAAGCTATGGGACGACTTGCGTCCACTCTATCAACATTTGCATGCATTCGTGCGAATGAAGCTGAGAAACATTTATGGTGATAAAATAAAACCTGAAGGTCCTATTCCTGCTCACCTTTTAGGCAAGTTTAAGAAATACATTGAGTTCACACAAAAAACAACTATATGTTTCCAACAAAAAAATTCGAATTTAAAACACAGTATTAATTGAGTTAGTTATGGAATAAACTTTAGGTAATATGTGGGCTCAAAATTGGAGAGGTTTGCAAGACTTATTGCTACCCTTTCCTGACAAACCATCAGTAGATGTGACCCAAAACATGATAAGAAAGGTATTTCATTAAGTTTATTCTTTTTGCTACTTTATGTCTCAATATTAATTGTCAGAAAATGCAAATCAGTTTCAAGTTAAAAATTTTTCAGCAAAAACTAAGTGGAACCCAATTTAAAGAATGAGTTTAATTACATTAAATGAATAAATTATCATAGAATATGACAGTAAAAAAGATGTTTGAGATATCAGAAGAGTTTTTCACGTCATTGGGATTGAAACCTATGCCACAAGAATTTTGGGACCATTCGGTTATAGAAAAACCTAAAGATCGTGAAATTGTTTGTCATGGTATGAATTTTGTCATTGAGTTGAAATAATAATTAAAATGTGAATAAAGGTTTGGCACAATTTTGTTGCTAACTGTTTCCCCACTAATAGCCTCGGCGTGGGATTTCTGTAATGGCAAAGACTTTCGCATTAAACAGTGCACTGATATAACAATGAAAGATTTAATTGTAGTTCATCATGAAATGGTAATTTTGTAAACCTTTCATTCTTCATATTTTAATCTCAATTTTAAACAAATAGGGACACATTCAATATTTTCTTCAATACTCTCACCAACCGTTTGTCTTCAGAGAAGGGGCGAATCCGGGCTTCCATGAGGTAAATGGGTTTAAACTTTTAGTCTTTGAAGAGTTCTTTTCAGTCCTATTAAATAAAATTGAGAAATCTGACGTTGAATGGCCTCAAAGGTTTTTTTATTCAAACAAAATATAATTTAATTTGTGTTCCACTAATGAGGCACTCGGAGATGTATTGGCTTTGTCTGTATCCACTCCTTCACATCTAAAGAAAATCGGACTATTAGATGAAGTGTCGGATGACTCTGAGGGAAATCTTAATTATCTGATGAGTATGGCTTTAGACAAAATAGCATTTTTGCCTTCAGGCTATTTAATGGACTTATGGAGATGGAGAGTCTTTAGCGGAGAAATCAAGTCGAATGAATTGAATAAGAAATGGTGGGAACACAAACTCAATTATCAGGGCGTTTGCCCGCCAGTGCTCAGAACTGAGAGTGACTTTGATGCTGCTGCTAAATATCATATCTCGTCAAATACACCTTATATAAGGTGGGGTTAACTTAAATTTCAATACAATTCAAAAAAGTCCAAACAATATTTTTTCTTTTCAATAGGTATTTCGTGAGTTTTGTTGTTCAATTTCAGGTAAAATAGTATGTTTGTAGCAGTCATGTGCCAAACCATTTAAATTGTTCGCATTTTCAGTTTCATAAATCATTGTGTGAAGCGGCGGGACATAAAGGACCTCTCCATAAATGCGATATATATCAGTCAGCAGAAGCGGGTCAGCTATTGAGGTACAGTCCAAACGTTCTCTACTTTAATGATAGCTGTAAAATAGATCATATTTCATTGAATGCTAATAAATACTTACAAATTTTCTCAATCTCAACCAAATACTAGTGGTATCATTTCTAGAGATAATAAGACTCGATATGAAATTTTAAATCATTTTCAAATTGTACATTTGGCTTATTTTATAAAATAAGTTATTATATAAAAATATGACACATTTTTTAATCTTTGAAGTCAAGTATTAGAACTCGGAAGTTCTGAGCCATGGCAGGAAGCGATGAAGATAATGACAGGCGGAGAAACTGATAGAATGGATGCAAAACCTATTCTAGAATATTTTGAACCCCTTTTAATTTGGTTAAAACAACAAACGAAATCTGAGTTCATTGGATGGAAAAGTGACGATCCTATGATCTGTCCCGGAATTGAAGACTTTTAACAAAAACCAATCAATTTTTAGAAATAAAAAAGATTAAAATAATTTATTTGAATCCTTATAATTTATGATATAATGTTCTATAACTTTTTCTTATGGAAATATGAAAGTAAATTTTTGTTGTCCTCAATCAGTTTAAATTATAGTTTTGAATTATCTTTCAGCAAATCTTTTGATATGATCATATTTTTTGATAATACGAATGAATAATCAAAACATATTCTATTATTTATACTTTAAGTGTAATCTTTGAGTTAAATATTGAGAAAAGATAAGAGAATGTAAGTTAAGAGTCAAGTATAAGAAGAGCATTGACTATAACTTTATTTGGATTCAATGTATAACGTTAGCCAAAATATAGAAATAAACATTATTGCAATTTGTTTGTTTGTTTGAATTTTTCTATTAATAAATTTTCATTATGTTAATGATTCATAAAAAATAGAGTTCAGTTATAATAAATGAGACTTTGAAGAATAAAAATATTTAAGATGCGATTGAGTTCATAGTTTAGAACAAAGAGTATTCAAAAATATGCAATAAGAGCTTTGTAGAACTTTAAGATCAAAATGAAATGGTAAAAGTGATGGGAAAATACTTGATTTTAAAACATTGAGTAACTTATACTTTAAATCCAAGCACGCAATGCATTCCTGATTTTTCAAGGATTTGGGAATTATTTTCATTCTGATGGCAAATATTTTCAAAATATACACATTCGAGTTTGTACTAGTATTAAAAGTGAACTTTATTCTGCTTTCATCATCAGAAAAATCATTAATAATTTATTAGAAAACTTTTTTCAGTTCATAAAGTTTTTAAATTTTATGATGAATAAATTTTTTAATGAGTTTTTTTTGAAAGGTTATATTTTAACATTTATCATTTGTGCCCAATCAATATGAAGAATTTTCAGTCTGATTCCAATATTTCAATGCAGAATATCCTAACACTTATCAAACTGTATTAGACTATATTATACTCATATTATATTAGGAAAATAGCAGCAAACGTCACTTTATAAGTAAATTTTAGTCTTTCAATTATAAGGTTTTGAGAAAAATTTCATTTAAACCGCGAATGCAATGCTACCCGACAATGAGTAACTTATAAAAACGCGATTATTCGAATATTAAGCTCAGGAAATCAATTCAATATAACTCAATGACAAAATAAAAGTGATCTAATCTTATACTTATAATTAATTTATATTTATGAATATTTAATCAATCAAAATGTGGTTTGCATTCCAAATGATTCTTAAAAATATTCAAATGATTTATTATTTTTGAAAACTTTGATTCTTAAAATAGCTCTTAAATAATGCATTTTTATATTTAGTTCGGAGAAAAGACTTCACTATTGGACGAATTATAATATGAAATCGTTATCCATTACTCAAACTTTTAAACAAAGCCTCGAAACACAATAGTATAGTCTTTCTAACTTTGCATTTTTAATTGATTGAATGAAATGAATTTTAACTTCTTTTTTGAGAAAGTCGTGCTATTTTATATGATGCAGAAGTGCTGTTGAAGAAATGACTATTGGGTTAACGTGTTTGAGAGAGTTTGCTTAAAACCACAATCACCTAACTCTATATACAAGTAGAGTAATAACTTATATTGTTTAATTTTATCAACAATTGTGATACTTTTTCACTATCGCATCACATTCAGTAATACAGTTATTCTATTTAAAGATAAAGTAATTTTGAGGAAGTTTGAAAAATAGAATTCAGGTTTTTATTATACAAAATGCTTGTAAATTTTGTTCAAAAAGTTTCAAGTTTTAGATTAAATCTAAAGGCAATGAAAATAAAGGCAAAACATGACTTCGAAAAATCAAGGGTTGGCTCTTTACAGCCCGTATTGTCATTTCGCACATTTTCCTCATTTATTGAAAAGAAAATGTGTCGAATGTCAACAAATCAACACTTTGGTTGTTAGAGTTATTCACATAAGTTAAGGACAATACTTTTGTCGTCATGTTTACAAAGCTACGACCGTTGCATCGGCTGCCTTCTCATTACCCTATTATAAGAATCAGAATATACAAGATTTAAATTTGATAAAAGATAGTAAAAATATGCATTTTAAATGGATTCACTCAAGAAATGTAATGAAGTTACTTGTATTAAAGCTAAAAGGTTAAGAAATTTACACTAAACTTAAACTTAATAGATTTGCAGTGCTTTGCGGCCAAAAACTCACTTTATTTTTGATTCAAATATATTAAATTAGTTGATTTTGAATGTTTTTTAACCTAATTTGTAAGCTAATACTTAACTTTATTCGAAGCATTGATTGAACAATTTAAGCATTAAAATGAGAACTTGAAATTTAGTAAAAAAGCAATTCTTTTTACAATAATACCGATCATAGATTATTATTTTTTACAATGAAATATTTTTTTTCTCCCAATAAAACAGTATTTGATCCGATGCCAAATATGTTTAACTATGTGAACAAAATCCTTCTTAACTATAATACTGTGCATACATTATAGGAGACTCAATACTTATTTTTCCATACAAATTAACAGTACTGGAAATGAATTAAATCGTTGATTATTTTTTCTGGTCTGTAGGATAATATTTCCTCAATTGTAATAGAAATATTCAATGCTTGAACCACTGCGAAGAAAAGAGGTCGAGAATTAGTTGATTTGGTGTAAAATTGATAATTGTAAATTCCCAGGAAGACAAACAAATCGAGCAAAACAACATCGTTGAAATCATTCAATATTTGAATCTTTAAGTTAAATGCTGAAGGAATCAAAATTATCAAAATGTGTTGCAATTTTACATATTTTCTTATAATTTTATTTGCCTTTAGAATCGGAATCGAAAATAAAATTTTCCTTAAACCTGAATTAGAATCGAAATAGAATCTAAATTAATTAGCTTGATAGAAAAAGTGTAAATGTGATTAAATCCCTCAACAATATTGTGTCACTGAGTAATCCTTATCTCAAACACATCAGACTATCAGATAAATTGAAGAACACTCTGAGGCAACTTTTTATTAAGTATAACTCTGGAAACTTTTGCCGTTGGCTTTCAATTTTGAATTTTGGAGATGTTAAATGTTTGGATAAGATACCAAGTAAATGGACAAAGCGTGCTCTTTATTAAGGTTATCATTTCTGCATTAAACATAATATAGGATCCAAATAATTGGCAGAAAACCTTTTGTATAACCATAACTTTAAAAATTTAATATTCAAATACAATAAACCTTAATATCGGAGTAATTTTAAACGACTCGAAAAAATATTCAAAAATGGAATTCAATCGATAACAGAGTGTTATTGATGGCTAAATCTAAAAGACTGTTATACTTGAATTTGATAAGTGTTTCAAATAATTGCAGTCAAAAATACTTACGGAAGTCATTAATCGTTTTACAAATTGAACTTAATGAAGAAAAAATGCGGCTTTAAATTGCATTTTTGAAACTTGAGCCAAAATATTGATTGATTATCGATTTAGATATGAATATTAATGAACCTCCTTATTCGTGATTCATTAGATGAAGATTTTTTCAAATTGATTCATTCTTTATTTTTTTAAATACGCAAAATTTTTTAAACTCTGTATGATATGAATAAATTTTTCAAAAATATTTCTTAAATATAATTTGAATAAAAGTATTTAAATTTTTCAGCAGATTTGAATGTCAACTTATAACTGCTAAATACAATTTTAAAACATACTCAGAATGAGGCGAAAAATATTAATTATTATACTAACTATACTTATATTAAGAATTTGAGACTTCAAATATGCCTCAATTCACAAACCTATCGATAGTTTGAATTCGCTAATTAGTAATTAACATATTTAATTTCAATATATTAACATGATCTGACTTTAGCATCAAAATTAAGAAGTTCTTTGAACTAATTCATTAGATAAGAACTTAGATCAAGATTGCAAACAACAATAATTATTGTTCATATAATAAAATCAATTTTTTAAGCTCAAGCTATTTCTGTGATGAAACCTGTTCTTAATAAAATGAAATTCTTGTGATACATTCGAAACATTTAAGTACAAACAATCTTTTTAGAAACTAAACTAACCTAAACTTATGCTACAAAGTAGTATAGATATAACTGAAATGGCGATAATACCGAAGTAAAACTTAAAATCCTTTTTCAATTTAATAATAGAATTTTAGGATTTGTTTAAAGTTGGCTTAAATTATGAAAATATTTACAGCAATCAATAATATGGATGCGAAACCAGTACTTGACTATTTTGCACTTTTATATCAATGGATAAAATTTTTATATCTTTGTATAGAATGTTCACAAAATACATCTACAAATAACTTAGAGTGTAGACACAATATACGGGGTGTAAAATAATGATGTTCACCTACCCTGGAGCAAAAACTATAATAGTTAGAGTTAAATAGATTTCATA
>JAQFXV010000481.1:0-21793 GCA_034694065.1 Camisia spinifer
TGAGTCTCTTATTACCTTTATATGGGGTTTTGATCTCAATGTATACATTCTGGTCAATAGGGCTAACTATAATGGGAATTACTAACTATGCCTTTCTATCAGACACAATGTACTCTTAATACGATATGGTTTTGTGTATTCAATGTACAAAATGCACAATAAATATATTGTTGAATATAAGCGAGTGATTTCCTATTTAGAGACATCTAACATGGCTAACATGGACAGACCCTCAAACCATGCTTTTTACAGACTCTTTGTAATACTATTTTGTTGCCATTACAATAGTATCAAAGTTTGCTCTGACTTTTAACCATACAATGAAATGAAAGAATACATTTTTTACTGTTGGATTAGACACGGAGTTATAGTTAGTCTCAAATATAATCATAATAAATATAAAGTAATATAATATAATGCCTTCAATTCAAGTGCATATATAAAACTCACCACTCGATTGACACTCTCGTCAAATAGTATTGTATTGAATACACTTAACATTGGGTGCATATTGTGTGTGACATAATGTATATTCTCTATTCTCTGTATTGAGCTGTATATTATATTATTAACTTATTAGTTATAATACTTTTGTATAAGGTTTAGAAATAAACTTATTTTACAAATATTATTCATAAAACATCTATTATCAACATAATAACTATTTTCTCAACAATTGAATGCTAAGTAATGTATACAAAAAAATTTGTAACGGCGAAAAAAATTCTTTCACTTAATGTATTGTTTTTCATCAATAAATACTTCAAATAAACAGTTTATAATTTTAATAGTGGTTATAAAATTTATTGTAATGTTTGCATAGCTTATTTGCATAAACAAATTAACTCGTTTCAAAATTTCAATGTACAGAACAGGTAAGCCTAAAATATGTAATATTCAGTCATATCTAGTGAAATACTGTCAACATATTATGAGTGCAATAACTTTTCAAAGTTTCAATTGTGTAAAATTCAATATTCAACTGCAGCAGAAGTAGAGAGTAGAGTATAGCAACCTTTAAAGTAAAATTACCTTCTGGTGAGCTTATGTGCTGCCAAATTATTATATGGACAGTTGCCACTACAGCAGCATATGTTTGCAATTCTGGTTTTTTGTGTAGACTAGAACCAGCTTTGGTTACTAAAAGTTGCTTCGCTCAGGAGAGCCTCAGGGAATGCATTGGGAATGAAAAGGGAATGCTTACAAGAGTGATGCCATAGTAGGCAGTACTATAGTTTGGTCAAAAGAGGGTAGCAATAAGACAGCCTTCACTGTTTGTATCCCCACATTTGAGTACTACGTCATAGTGAACTTTCCACGAATGGAAACGTATATAGACCGGGATTTCAGCTATTGGTTGTGAGTAGGCTTAGCCGTAGCGACTCAATCAATAATGCTTCTACTTTGGCCTCAAGTTTGGCATACTCTGAGAAGTACTTCGCCATAAGCAGACGTATACAGTCTTTTGAAGCTGAATTTGTGTGAACAGTACAGTAAAGTTTATTGAAGAGAGTGCTTTTGTTACCATAGTGTCATTCATTGTAAAAAGAAACCCTTGAGTGCATTATTGAGCATCAATGCCAACGTGGGCGAGACAGCGCTCCCTGGTTTCCGTCGGTGTCCAATCTATTCATGTATAAACTCTATTACCAATTGTGACCAACAATTATCAGCTCATCAATCCATTGATTTTTTTAGTCCAAATAAGTTTTTCAATACTTATAAACCAAGAAAATTCACTCCGATTCGAGTTTTGACAACTTTTCAACATTTATTTGGTAACAAAACTTCAAGTGAAATAATTCAAAAACATTGATCGCCACAGTTTTCAGTGTTTATGTAATTTGTGCACTGGTGGAAGTGCAGTGCTATCGCCAACTTATTCTTCACCACCAAGTCCTAGTCCACCATCAACGACGACGGCTTTATATCATCCTTCGGCGGCCGCCGCAATGGCCACTCTAGAACGCGACTATTCATCGTATACGCCGTTCGGTTTGGCGACACCAACGGTTACACATCATGCTATGGACCACCACGATCTCAAAGCATCACCATTTGGTCATCATCATCACCACCATCATCATCATCATCCAAATCAACCACCATTAGGAGTGATGACACCGCCGACTCCAACCTCAACTCCAACATCACAATCACACCATCACAACAACAATTCAAACTCAGGTAACAGCAATCATAGCAACAGTGGTCCACAAAATACACATAATTCTGGTAATAATTCAATTAATAAAAAAGAGATCGACAGAGTTAAGCGGCCTATGAATGCTTTCATGGTTTGGAGTAGAGGTCAACGGAGAAAAGTACGTACTTTTTATTTTATTTTCATTTAAAACTTTTCTCTATAAGTTAGCAAAAACTTGAACCCTACAGAAGTTTGCTATATAATAATGTTTATAACAAACGAGCCTCTCATAAATTAAAATTTAGGAAAAGCAGGAATTTGAGTTATGTTCGCAATATTCGTTATAGTTTTTTTGTTTAAATTTATGTAAATTTATGATAAATCAATCGTCAATCAATTATAAGCATAGATTAATGTTTTATTGAAAAGTTTTATAGTGTTTTTGCCTTAATGTTGTTATAAGAACTTTTGAAAGCATTTGATAAGCAAAGTTAGCTTTTCTATCAGTATAGTATAGATTTGACGAATGACACAAAGTTAGGTGAAAGTTAGACTTAATTATAGAGAACATAAATTAGAGTAATAAATATTTTGTGGTTTATTATGTAATAAATGAATGCTAATCAGAATTGAATTGGTATTACAGATGGCACAGGAAAATCCAAAGATGCATAACTCAGAAATTAGTAAAAGACTTGGCGCTGAGTGGAAGTTATTATCAGAGGTCGAAAAGCGACCCTTCATTGATGAAGCAAAAAGACTGAGAGCAGTACACATGAAAGAACATCCCGATTACAAATACAGACCGAGAAGAAAAACCAAAACTCTTATGAAAAAAGAGAAATATCCTTTAGCTGGAAGTTTAGGTGGTCTCGCGCCTGACCCGACACGATCATCAGCAGCAGCGGCTGCAGCAGCAGCTGTACAGCAAGTTAGCCGAGACATGTATCAGATGAACGGGTATATGCCGAATGGTTACCCATCAATGATGCATGAAGCGTATCAACAACACGCCGCTGCCAGTTATGGCACGGCCAGTATGGCTGGTAATCCTGGTCTTTATGGCCGCTATGATATGTCACAAATTCACACACCGATGACAACAGGTTCAATGGCAATGCCATACATGAATGGCTCATCAAATTATTCATCAATGCCAATGTCATCTGCATATTCCACAATGGGATCATCAGCCAGTCCTATGTCTGGTACCGGCTCTTCAATTAAGTCCGAGTCTTCGGGTCATAGCGGAAGTTCGCCCAACACAATGGCAGCTGCAGTGGCGGCCGCAGCAGCCAGAAGACCATGTAATACAGCAGATCTTAGAGATATGATAAGCATGTATTTACCACCGGGTGATACCGATCCCAATAATGTGCAAAATCGGCTACAAATGCAGAGTCATTACGCTTCTGCTTCAGAGGCATCGATGCCGTTATCACATATGTAGAACTTATTATGATTAGTGTAATTGTAATCCATTCTTAATACATATTTGCAACTAAATCAATGACTCTTCAAGACTTTCATATTGTACAAAATTTGCATTTCAACTCCAAAAAGACTCAAGTTTTTGTAAGAACTTAATAAAAATAAAGACACATCAAAAAGTACATCAAACTATTATTATTACAACTATATAACGACTTATATTTAGCTGCTTTCTGTGTTTGTTGTGATCACAAATCATTTGTATAATATAGACGTGCAGTTAAAGCGACAACTCTTTCAAAAAACTTTTAATCATCTTCAGAATGTAAGTAATTGAGAATTGGCCTCAACTGTTATTTTATGAGTATATTTAATCGAATAAATAAAATGCTGCTGAACTTTGTATTTAAAAATATATTATTTCAAGCTATAATCCCTATCGATATAACAGGCTTACAAATAATTCATGAAAAATATAGATAACAATCAAATAATCCTTTAATTATCAGAACTTTTAAATGATCTATCATTTAATTTCTCATGAGATTTAAGAAACTATAGATATTTAATGATAAACTGAGCATTAGTTTTATGATTTAATTTTTTTGTGTTTAAATCAAAAGCCTGTCGAAAAGAATGAGAAAGAATTTCCTCATTAATTTGTGCGCTACTTTGATAGAAATGACTGCTATTAGTCTCTACCAGGTTTCTTCATTTACTAAATTGTTGTGTTGGTTTTATGAATTGTTGCAGCGTAACGACCTACAAGAGTTGCACACACTCTAGAATTACAGTGATTAGGCCACACGCTTCACTTGTTTTTGTTAAAACTCACATTTTTCGGAATCCGAAAGCCTTTTTACTCGAGCAGGGTTTTAATCATATGTAGTAAAACATCAATTGTAATCATGATAGACACTGTTCAAAATTCAATTAACCACAAATATGTAAAAGTTTCAATGAAAATGAAAGCTGCTCTCATAAATTTACATTAAATTAAGATAAAACTAAATAATTTCATTATCAAAATGTTAGTAATTAAGCTTAGATCTAATTCAATGATAATTTTAAACCAAAAACAAGTAATGTATACTTTTCAAAAAAAAGAAGACATCGGTTTTTTACTTTTTCCCACACTATTGACCGGTGTTTCGAAATTATTTCCTCAGAAGAAAATTAAAAGTACAAATAAATTATCAATACTTTAAAGCTAATGAAATTTTAATTGAGTAATAAATAACTTATTTGGCAGCTAAATAACATGAAATTAAAAAAAAGTTTGTTTTACACAAATAATGATACGCCAGTATTATACTAAACATTGTTTAAGTTACACAAAGAGTATTACACTTTAATTGTCAGTGATATATATGAAAAAGATTGACATGTCAGCCGTTAATGCAGTGTTAACTTAAAATTGCTAACCTCTCTTGTAAATATGTCTGTATACTAATTTCTGCACACATTATAATTATTATTATACTATCTTAAATATAGCATTAATTAGAGAATGAATTCACCATTGGTTGTAACAGTTTAACAGTTTGCGTTTTGCAGAAAAAACATCATAACTATTATTATTATTATTATTACTATTAATTATTAAGTATTAAACAAAAAATGTTTTGTTGTCAATTAATTTTTCATTTCAATTAATGATATATAAGATTAAAAAAATGTTTTCAATCAAATTGAGTTGTGTTTTTTGGATAATAGTATTTGCAGTATTTGCGAAAAGTAGGCTCTCTTAATAACAGAAATTTTTAGTTTTCTTGTTTTAACTTAGAATTAGGTTTTAATATACAGTAAAAGGGACAAAATATTACGTTTGAATTTGATAAAGTTAACCTACTTTTATTGGCAAAGTTTGCTGGTTTGCTGCCTGATTGAAAAGTGAGCCGCTTTAAATTGCGCAATTAGTTCATTGCAATGTTTTTTCCCTAATCTATGATTAAGTCAGTTTTTTCTTCGGATTGCGTGTGTGTAATACAATACTTATTAAGTGTAGAATGTGATGACCAGAGAGAGAAAAAATGAGAGAAAACTTTTTAAAGTTCGAGTTATTTGATGTTTTCCCGGAAAAAAATCTTAAATGATAGTTAATTAAGATTCCATCACTTGACAGTAAATGCTTAGTGCATGACATAGAGGTATTGCAAGGCATGGCAACAGGTCATAAATCGTGACCCACTAGAAAAGTGATGTGTATCGAAGCAGGCCTTTGAAGCAGAATCGCTGTTAAAGTACTTCTAATATCATTTTGAGTCAATTACCTAACATGCAAACCTCATACTACATATTGGCTCAATTGCCGTCACAAATGATGCTTTAACTTATGTCACACAACCAAATGAAACAAAATAAATATTACAAACGCATAACTATTGAGAGATAGTGTCTATCCTTCCAATTTGGTTAAGGGTGGAGATGAGGACAGGAGGAAACGTTGATTGTGTTTCAAGTTATGCGTTCTTAACTCACGGCTCCGTAAATCCTGCAAAACCATAACTTAAAGCGCTTAAATCAGTACATAGTGACAAAATTTTCTACCTGTATATTATAAACCATATCTGCTCTCCAGCAAATACAATGCTATAAAATCAAAACTGTTTTTTGGATGGGAAGAGAAGGGCGGAAAGGAGTGCGGAAACTGTGAGGAGGACAGAGGTTCACAGACACAGGACGTATACATGGATGCTTACCGGCCTGTGATAATATGGATGGATTGCGTACATACACTACTGTACGCTCGCATGGATGGCCTGTGCTCTCCCGACAATACTACTCACTTTATTTTAACCAAATCCCTACCGTCGCACACCCTTTACGCTTCTCCGATCAAATGAATCGAGTGGACTCACAATGGCATTAGAATCGCATCAGACAAGCATTAGTGTCAGAGGCCATCTATTTGTTTAATCTTCTCGTTTTCAGTCAGAAAATGCACTTTTTCTGTTTATTTTTTGCCAGTTCTGCGCTCTTCTATGCTTTGCTATCGAATTCCACTTTAGGTTTTACAGTTCAAAAAGTATTTATTTCATGCTTTTTTATTGCAATACAAGTTATATACATAGTATTAATGTCGTTACTGAATAGTCTTGAAGTTGATTACAATAAAAACAATGCTGAGTCAATTAATTAGAATTGAATAAACTCTGTTTTTAAGAATAGAGGCGGTTATCCGACAAATCAAAATATTTACAAATGAAAACATTAAATTTAAATTAAAGTTAACCTTTAATGAGACTTAAATGAATAATTGAGTCGATAATGAAGAAGAAAGGCCCGAAAAAAGAGTTGATTTGATTAGAAGCGCATTTGTTGGAATAGATAGAGAAATATATATTAAAATAAATGATGGGATTGAGTGAGATAATGTTGATGGTAAATTGATGCTAACAGCAAAATATATTGATAGCCTTAAGGTGAGTACAGCCCTAAATGCATCATTTGACAGAAAGCAGTAATTTGCAGTAAAGAATTAGGCGTTGTTGTAAAAGTGGTAAATATTCGTAGTCTATCCTATCATACAAGTAATGCTGAGATTCTAGAGCACAAATCGAGCTCTAATCCTAAACACATCGCAATCAAAATCACGACTTTTAGTTCAGTTTTAATATTAGAGGCTGAGCACAAATTTTTTGATGTGTGTTTGATGTTTTCAAATGGTTATAAAGTATGGCTTTAGCAAAACGTCTTTCATTCAAAAAATACAGTTTATCATCAAAGTGTATCATTAATTGCTTGAATCGTAGGGCTTACACATTGAGGATGTCTTCAATGATATTCTCTATCTCTGAACAATAATACGACTATATATTACATAAATTATTCAATATGTGCTATAACTTGAAGGGAAGTCAATAGTCTTATTTAGATCTAACTGATTATGATATAATTGCATTCAATGAAACGTTATATGCTATTAAAAAAGGAAATAATAATTAAGACTATTTTGTTATTAGCATTGAGATAAATATCTATTTTTATATTATTTCATGTTTATATTCAAATTGATTTTTGGCTAACGTTAAAAAATTTGAACATTTTCATGGCATTCAACTATTGTTGTTTATCACGTTTTCCAATCTTGAGATACAATGAGAACTCAATCTATTGAGAATTTAACAATTTCATCAATGCTTTTTACTATGAAAAAAGTGTCGAATTTTCAAATTAAGTTTTCCTTTTCTATGTCTTATTCACTTAAACTCTCAAAACTATTAAAATAAATAGACATAATATTTGTTGAAGTGTTTGCTTCCTTATAATAAACATTTAGTAAAGTTGTGTTTACAGCTACTTAAAGCGAGTTTCATTTGCTAATGTAAAATGATAAACTTCCGGTTAGTTGAGGTATTGATTCGCTTATATTTGACTTCTAGAATGTGAAAGAATTTTTAAAAGCTAAAGTAGCTCTTCTTTTTGCATTTCACCATTCAGGTTATTTCCGCCAATTTAGCGAAACAGACACTTTTATGTAAACCTGCTATTCTAAATGCAGGTGTTTTTTGCTATGCTATGCCACTCATGTTTTTCGTTGAGAGTTTTTAGTTGAAGTAAGTTATGGCTATACAATCACTCTCTTTTCGCTTTTTGCCTCTTTTAACTTTCTATGAAAATTAGTTTTGTGTTTATTAAGTGAATTCAACTTTTAACACCATCACTGTGTGAACAAAACTATAGACTGGAATTGAGTCTATTATTTCTTTTCCAGCTTTTATGCAAAGCTTATTTTCATACCTACCTTCATATAATATGTGATGAGTTATTCTTTTTTGTTCATTTAGTTTCTATTGAATGAGTTGATTTAGTGAGAATTGTAGACAATGAATATAAGCTACTGATCTAAAAATTGTTGACGATGTTATAGATTTGGAAATACTGATATTGATTATTTACTCTACTTTACAGCTGTTCTTAACCAAATTAGCTTTTAGTATGTTTAGTGAGTTGACTGAAAATAATATCATAATATTTCTGTATGAATATGCAGGTGCATACTATACAAGCAAGCATTTCATTCTCTCAAATGTAACATAAAGTTGCTAATGTCCGTCTATCTATCTATCTATTTATCTGTTCTCCCATACGTTTTTTATCATCATATTTTTTCAGAACAGGAATATAGAGTCGAATTTGGCTCAGAGGCTAAAACGCGATGCAATGTTAAATAATTATCCTATAGTCGATCTCATTAAGATTAATGTTAAATGAGAGTATAATTTAATGAAATAATACGTATGAGTGTAGTCCGTGTGATTTTGGTCTCCACTCCTACGCACCTGGCATTAGATTGTGTTTCCAACAGTATCTCGACCCTCAGGCAGATGCACAACACGACTACACACAACTCACATATTAGAAAATACAGAATACAGTATAACTTATACCAGGAGAGAATAGAGAGAAGAATGGTTAAAGAGAGTACCACAATAAATGTCGGACTCTCCTTCGATGTAGTAATGCTTACATTAAGCCGCAAAACTCATTTATTACATATTCATATTTTTGAAGAAATTTTTTCATCAATTTAACGACACAATGCGTTTTCGCAGTAATTTATCTCTCTCTCTCTCTCTCTCTCTCTCTCTCTCTCTCTCACTTTATCTCTTATAATTCCTTTAAAGTATTAAATGCTACATATATTTAATCAAATTTACTTAAAGTATTGGAGTGCGAACAAAGTTAGTTATAGTTATACGGTTTACAATTTAAACCATTTATTTCGTTGTTTCGTTTTAACAATTTTCAATTCTAGTACTTTGCAGGTAATGCTTAAATAGTTGGCCTCCTGCGGTCCCTCTCAATCCCCTGTCACCTGCGAGGATTTCCGAGGACATCGACGAAGGATCTATAAATCAGTGGATGACTGCAATCAACTGTAAAAGTGTTTTATGGTGTCAAATGCTTTTATGCTCAACTCAGTCAATGCATTGTTATAATACAGTCGCATATTATTTCTAATTGTTTAACTTCTCAATAACAACACATTTTAAGTCTCATTTAATCATTAAAAAGCAGATCCATTATTATCATATCAAATAATTACTATTCATTTCATTTCGTCTAATTATGCCATTACTTTATTCATTGATTTTTATTATTATTTTTCTATATTTACTCCTATGAAATATTAGAGCCCGAAAGCTATTTAAAGATTATATGAATTTACTTAAGAGATTAAGTTAAAGTCATTTCCAAGTGATTTAAGCACAATCTCATAGTTTCTCCATTAGAATCACAGTAGAGACTAAACCTTCAATAATAAAACTGAGTTCAGTAATTCAGTAATTCTTCAGAACTAATATTGTCTTATATTAAATTTGTATTACTTATATTCATACAAGTATTGCAATAAAATCAATGAAAAAATTACACAAATAAATACGAATTTAGTTTTCAGCTGAACAAAGAAATCCAATTCAAAATTTTCTTGAAACTAATTTGTTGTCAATTAGATCTGTTTATTAATCGATAAATAAAACAAAATAATACAAGGAATAAACCGATTTGACATCTGTTTAATTACTTTTCTCAGAATTCTTAGATATTCACTTAGATTGGATTAAAATTCCACTTAATTATAATGGAATCCAATGTAATTTTAAATTTTAAATCTGTTTTGACAAAATTATATGGTTGAAATAGAAATATTTCAAAAAAAATTTTATGGGAAAAAAAACTCTATATCTGGTTTCTTAAAAACAAATATTATGAATTGGTAGAGTTATAAATATTTTTAATTTCATAGTTTTATATTTTTTCAATAGCCGACTACTGACCATAATTATGGCGACCACTTAACTGCATCTTTTTGTGAACAAAGTAAGCAATTTCTTCCTTTGATAGCACAAACAGCGTTTTTTCAAGCTTTGAACTGAATTTAGTCGTAATTTAAACCCCTGTCTACCAGAGTTTTAACTCATTCCCCATTTCATTTTCACTTCAAATCGGAAAATTATTTTATTTTCAATAATGAAATTCAATTATTAAAGCAATTGAGAAAATAATATGAATATACGATCGATATGTTATATCATAAACCAAACATTTCATGGAATCACTCAAACCACTATTTCTAATAAACTTTCATTTGAATGCACATAACAAATAAGTTCTATTCAATAACATTTTTAGAAAAATTTATAAAAAAAATTAAACAGTTTTAAGAGATAGATAAATCGAAATATATTAAACTAATTAATATAAGAAACCAAGAGTTCTAAAATTAATATTTTCAAACTTATTGTTTTATTAGATTTTTATCCAGAACTCAAGCACAGCATAAGATCTATTTATTATACAGGTATAAACTTTACGGTTTTTTAAATGCTAGCCAACTCTTATTGAATATATTATAATTTCGTTCAAAATATTGTTCAGAGAGTGAAAAAATTGTTGTTATATTGAGATTATACCGGTGTGTTCAGAAATGATTGCCTATACCATTGCAGCAAAAACGATAATAGATAGAGAAGAACCGATTTCATGTTCGGATTCTAATTACGTAGAGAAATACATTAAAAATAAAAATTTCAATCTCCTAGCTTAAACACATAACAAGTAAATCTAAATATACTCTATATTTTTTCATTTATTCTTCGATACTTGAAATCTGGAAAAATTTCTAGTGCGGAAATTTTAATTGATATGAAAAAATTGATCACAAATTTCAATATTTTTTTGAGAACGCGATAAAAATTCCTTTTGAGAACTTGATTCTCATATTAAAAATTTTGAAACATTTTTCATTGCATGCCTCTAGAATTTTTAAATTAATTAACACAAAATTCCAAGCTCTAAATTACTTTGGTAGATTTTTTCAATGGTAATTTCATACGATATAGCAAAATATGTAATTCATTTGTCGATTGTCGACTATCGATGAAGGTTTTTGCTCTGGAACTTCTTATCCTAAAATGAGAGTATAAATAAAAAATATTGATTATTTTCCGATTTGCTTGTTACAAGTTTAAGCTAGGAAATTGAAGTCCTCAATTTTTATGTGTATTTTTTACGTAGAATCCGAATATGAAATCAGCTCCCCTTTAACTATTATCGTTTTCGCTGAATATAAAAGTACAACAAAATTGAATATTATGAATTGATTTTTACATTAATATTGCAATTGAAAACTTCATAGAAGTTCGTAATATTTATCTTTATATTTATATTATTCAAAATTCTCTCTTCAACAAAAACATGGCATTAGGCTTGTTATAAAAATTATTGTATTGCATTCAATATTGAAAAAATTGTTGAAAAATATATTACATTCAAAACACATTAAAATGAAATGTGACTCAAATAAGGAATCTATTTCAGAGAAGATCTGAGTTATTAAATATACAATGAACTAATATTATTTAAGATATAGCATAGAATAAGAAGTTATCTTAAGTTTTACTATCAATTTTTATTATATTTTCTGATTTTGATTGGGATATATATTTTATTTTATTCTTTATGGGAATTATGAATAATTGAATATTTTATTTGCATTTTAATTGAATTGTTACTCATGTTCATTAGGATTACACTCATATAAGAAAATTTGTTATTTTCTTTTAAGAAAAAAAATTCATTCATACATTGAACGGTATTTATTTGAACTTAAAATTATCTGTAACTTCAGTGCTGTACAAATCATTTCAAGTGAATTAAATTGAAAAAAATAATTATTGAAAAGTTTGAAATTTGATGCGTTGGCCATCACTTCCATCAAATGAATAATAGAATTTGAGGCAAATGACACTCTAATTTCAAATGGAATCTCAAATCATTTGAATCAAAGTTCCCGTAAAAATGAATGGAAACACTAATAAGGCTTTAGGAAACTATGTAATTAATTTAAAATTAGTCTAAAGAATGAAAATCAAAAATTTCAGTTCAACTTTTGTTTGAAAAATTTGTTTTGTTCTCAGACTTGTTTATTATATAATCGAACAAATAATTAATAGTATTTATTTAATAATTAAATAGCATTATAATTGAATTGTTATACATAATTGAATATATAAAATAAGAATTATTCGAAAATATCGTTTATATAAATAATTTGTCTTATATTCAGGAATTCGAGTGTGACTGTGGCTGTCTTTGGTATTATAAGATTATAGGAAATCCCTTAAGGAATTAATGGTAAGAGTATGTTAGTGTTAGTGACAGAAATGGGATTCAAATAGCCCTACAGAGAGGTAAGTACAGTACAGGTAACTTAGAATGCAGAAAAAGTGTGGAACTCTGTACTGTACAGTACACTACTCTATAATGCAGAATAAGCAATGAGCCCATCACTCGCTCTTTGATGTGCCTCAACTTTGCCTCAACTTTGCCTTAACTATATGTGATTCCAAGAAGTTTTACAGCTTTGCAGTCTTAAAAGCGTCATTTAAGAGTCTTGTCTTCTCTTTGTCAGATGAAATACTCCAAAACAAGAAGATTGCGTGTGAGGTAGAATAGATTGGACCCTAAAGGCATATATTTAACACTAGTTCTGCTTCTATTCAACTTTTAAGGTGTTTCTCATTAATACTATATTTATTGATAAATAATTATCATTTTTATTGATAATCTATTTAATGTATCACATTTTTCAATAATTACTATTTATCAATAAATATTGTGAACAACTATAACATAAATATAATAATTATTATTAATTATTTGATCTAAAATTCTTAAACTTTTTATCCAAACGTTCACTAAATTTTGAAGGCTTTTTGTGAGGCTAATCGAGTAATAAAAATTTTTTGTTTTATTGATAATTGGTATTAAAAAATGTCTTTTGAATTAATTAGATTTCAAGGAATTTCTAAAATTTATAGTGGAATATATTCCTTGAAAGAGTGGAATTCATAATATTTTCATTGATAATTGTCATATTCACTCTTTATTTAACAGTTAATTATTTTAACAGATATACGAAACTTTGATATTGACTTTGTCTAAACTCCACCCCATATCAAATGTCAAACAAATGATAGTTTTCTATCCTTTAGTTGTGAGGGTTAGAGTCCATTTTCCCGAATTTTGCTAAAAAATAATGTTTGTAAGTTTCAAATATCAGTTTTTATTTAAATGAACTTTACATTTGTTGTATAAACTATGATATCAAAGGTTCTCAGCAGAAAATCTGCATAATATCAAGAACATTATGGTGAAACTGAAAAAATTTAATAGTTTTCTTAGATCGTGATAATTTAGTTAAAAATAGAGTATAAAATTATACTAAATAATAAATCTCTTGACGCTGTATTTGATACAATGATATTCCTAATCGTAATAATAATAACTTGAATATAATAATAAAATAATGAATGTTTGAAACAAAATGTTTTGGCAAAATTGGGGCCAATGAGAAGACACCGTTTGAGTTGAGAAGGACGTTATCCGCGTGCGGATCATCTGTTAGTGCCATATATGTTAGTGTGTTGTTATCTTAAACCACTAAAGCGTTGACTTGTCACTCTCTTCACACGCATCATGTCAAACATTTTGCTTCATATCTAGTCTGATAAGCAGTATATAATCCGCCTCAAGCAACAAAAATACCTCACAAACCACATAAAGTTATATTAACTTTTTCTCCTGTTTTCTCAAAAGCATTGATTGATTATTTTAGCAGATTTTCATTAATCAAATTTACAGAAATAAGACTTTATTAAAAACTTATTAAATAATAAGTAATTGAAAACATAAATAAAATATTGTTTTATAAATTGAGTTTAATTTAATTATCATAGAATTGAATTTAATAGATTGACATTAAATTTGAAAAGATGTAAATATTTGCTTCGGTTCACGCCTTAATGCCGAGGAGAGCCGTCACATTTGACTCGAAATCTAGAGAAATTGATCTGATTCATGTATGAATAATTTGTGACCGCCCATGAAGGCTATGGAGATTATTTTGTACGATAAATGCTTTTGCATAACGGATGTAAATCAGCGATCGTAATGCAATGAAGCCGCCAAAGACCACAGCAGTTAGTGTCATGAGAGAAGACAGGTTGCAAAAAAACTTATAAATAGATCTTGAGGGTGAAAAGTAAAAATAGGCGGAGATGTGTTATTTAGTTAAAAGAACTGTTTAATCGTGTCACGTATTTTCCATCGTAAAGCGCATTTTTCTCCTCTATTTTCTCTTTTAAATATATTCAAATCATATTCAATGAATTTTATTATCAACACTTTCAAAAAACCTAATGAATATTTTCACCAGTATTTTACTGAAAGTAGCTCTTAATGTAAACCTAACTTCTCTTCTACTCTTAAATTTTTAGGTATTCAACCAACTCTTGCAAACTATGAAACTGAGAGTAATTTAAAAGAGATTCAATGATTTAATGTTATAATAGACTGCTTATTGATATCTAAACTTCATATCGACCAATAATTTCATGTGTTACTTAAGTTTTTTTCTATGAATATTATAAAATGATATTGAGTACAGTTTTTCCAATCATTCAATAGTTTAATTTTTTTCACTGATAATCGGAGATTAATAACTGAAAAGATGATTATTATATTTTTAATAGAAATAATTATTATTTCCTCACATTGTAATAGTATATCAAATAAGTTTTTGGTTAAAAGTAATGTTTTGTTCAACTTTTTTCAAATGTGAACAATTATGTTGAATTTTTTTGGGCCAATAATATTAATATAAAATAATATAATTTAGCAGATATTTTGAAGCCTACCTAAACATTTATACCTACATTTTAGTTGAATACATTCTTAGGCAATTAGAAATTTATATATAGGTATTTAGATTTGAATATAATATTTAGATAATAACCCATTATAAATGGCTTTTGTTAGTTTCTTGTGTGATATAATAATGGTAACATTAACTTGTTTGATTTTATAGTAAAAGTAATTTTTCAATTTTATTCGTTTAATTTTATGTCAATCAAGGTTTTAATGAATTAGAGAAATGCAAAGCAATCAAATGCAAAGTAAATATTGATTTATTTAATTGAATATCCACTGCAAAAAAGACGATTTATTGGGTACTTATCTTTAAATACAAAAATAAGGCCCAAGTATTTATTGTATTATTAAATTTTCTTTTGAATATCTAATGTTGTAGCTAGTATTGAGTCTGCACTCTTTAATTTGTCTCAAAGTCTTAATTTCATAAATGTTTGAACAAAATGAATAAAGTAATAATTGATGTGAATAGAAATTATTTTCTGAATTATACCCAGGATGGAACGAATCAAAAAATGATTTCCCTTTATACTACAGAATTAAATTAAAATTAGGCTGTGAGCTAACATATTTATTCATCCTTTTTTGAAAGGTAACCTATTTTCTTTTCTATTCTGAAACTTTGTTACATGTTAATTTTCTAATTCAAAATAACAATATTAGTTCAGATTTCGTTAATAATTTGCAAGTCTCGAAGTCTCAAAGAATTGATAATTTTAATTTTTGTTTTTTAATTTTTCTTATAAAAGAATTTCACGTTTATCTGAACCCCAGTTCATATTTGGGATTTATTATTATTTTTAAAAAAAATTATTATTTGTTTTTTATACTCATAGACATGAATTTTGAATGAATTTTCCATTTTTATTATTAATTCATTTTAATTTTATCGAAGATTCGTGAAATTTCCTTGATTTCAATGTTTATAAGCTTTTGATGGCATAAATTCTTCGAAGAAAAAACAACATTTATTTATTAACTTAATGAATATTTATTAGTGATTTATTCAAAAGAAAAGATCAATAAGTTGACAAAATCTGATTTTATTTGAACTATCATTTATGGCCACATTTAAACGTTTGATTGATTGGTTCTGCGTTTGACTTCAAAACTATTATTTAAGAAAGAAGTTTTGAAAAAGAAATGTCTCGGTTCTTGTGAATGATAAAAATGATTGTAAACAGCAGTTTCTCATATTGAAGTTTGCTATGATTAGTTACAATTGATTTTCATATAAATCTCTAATTAATATTTGATTTGGAAATTGATTATTTTGCATGAATTGCGATACAATTGGTGAAAATATGATTTTTGGATACATAAAAGTTTGAGCCACAGTTTGATTATGAGTTTGAATGTCCCCAACTCTTAGATTATGAGGTAAGCAGAAGGATAAATATGAAGACAAAGAGCAAATCCTTACTTAAGCGACCGGGAAGTAAAGAGATGAATGAACCCTGAGGTCAACTTTACTCTGTTGAGTATTTTAGCTTTTATTATTTGAAGGGTGTTATTTGAAGTGGTAGGAGGTCTTCTAGAAAGTATCATTTGCTTGAAGCCAAATCTTAGAATACAGTATTAACCCTTATTCGTATTATTTGGGTGTTTACTAATATTCAACTTAAATGACATACTATATGATGAAATTTTCTTATGCAAAAAATACAGGACATTCAAAATACTATTTTTGAATAAAAGGTTAGACAAGTTCAGCTTTGAATCTAATTGAAAAAATGCAACAGAACTATTGTGCGCAACGCAGTATTGGAATGACTTGCGCTGACAGATAAATCATAAGCTCATGCGTTAGGTGAAAATTAATATTCAATTAATTCAAAATTTCAATTAATAAAATCATAAATAATCTTTCATTTTTTATCAATTGATAGTTTAAATCATAAACAATAAACCGATTAAGTGTTAGGAAGAATGCATTGCTTGACTTCACACATAACTTTCATTATTTGTGATTATGTTGTGATGAAAAGAATTGTATTTCTATGACTTTGAAAGGGAAAAATTAATTTTATAAAATTGCATCAAAGGTCATGTTTTTTATATTATTAAATTTTACTTACTGTCAAATAGCATTCATCAATTTATATTTATTTGTATACCAGTACTGGTATACCTGGTATGGCCTCTAAAAGGTTAGAGTGATCAGAGTTTGCACTTTTACTTCTGTTTTGGTTATGCAATGTCTAGTGCATAAAATATAGTAAGAAATCCCTTAGAGCTAACTTCTATCAAATCATAATCACGCATTTCATAGTAAAAACATAGCAAAATGTTGCTGGTGATTGTCATTTGTGCCAATCAATGCTTATGATGAGATGCAATCCTATGTAGTATTTGGAACGAGCAGTATTTCGAGTATAATTTTTTAGCTCAGAGTCCAAATTATGTTGTCTTATGTTGTCTTATATTGTCTGCCAGACTAACTTCTTGCACGTCAACTGGCCTGAAATGTTTTGCCTTAAGCAATACTCTGCAGAACTTACAAATTCGAAGCCTATTGTGTTTTCAAATTACTCTTTTGTTCTGGTAGTGTCACAAGTCTAGTAAAAATCACAAGAAATCAAAGCTAAGCATAGTTTTACCTGTTCATCAGTCCGTAACAACAAATAGAGACTTCTCTTACTACATATATCAGCTGAAAATGTGTCTACAGCTACAGTACATGAGACGAACATATTTTTTGGTCAACAACAACAAGCGCTATAAGTTTATGAGTTATAACTTATGTAAGTAATGATGATAATAATAAGCCGTGAAGTAAAAATTCAAGAACAAGAAGCAGACGAAGTGACTCGAAGCGGAGTCTCACCATCAATAATGAGATGCAGTTATTAACCTCAACAATGTATTACTGAGCCAAACAAAAGTCAAGAAATTGCATGACTCAGTTCGAAACAAAGTAATTTACTCGGGCGCTGATTTCTGATGCATGCATAAAAGTAAATGTTGATCATGCTCTTGCTTTGCCTCTTAATTTAACTTTATATACTTTCAGCCGTCCTCATCAGTCTAACTGCTAAGACATCATTCATGCTCTCTGTAATGCATTACACTTTTATTAAAATATGAGATTTTATGAGAGGTGTATCTCAAATATTTTAATGCCAGTTACAAGACTTGGTATGCATTGAAAATATTACTCAAAAGCCAGAAGGCGTACTTTGTCGCGTGTTAGATCGGCGTTGCGTGTCCACTATGTGACAGAAATGAGATGGATGAGAAGGTTTACTTATATATACTCCACAGCCAAAAAATACGGATTTCGCTCTCACTGTTAAATACACGCGTCGAACAAATAGAAAATAAAACTCCAATTAGTTTTTCAAGACAGTAAATACGCTGAAGTTAAAGTGTGTGTGAGAGGTGAATGTGTATTAGTCTGTATATATTACTGCATGTGTGTGTGTTTGTGCGCTAATACACAGAACACACATACAACACATCAAATATACCAAACATATTATATTAATATTAAGTTTATATTCAATACATTGCATCGTTTAAACTTCTATTATAACACATCGATCTGTTAGCTATGAAATCGATTCTGTTGTCATATGGATGGTGTAGTTTATTAAATATAATATATTAACTCATATTTACCATTCATGAAAATATGTTACGCTAAAAGATGCAAACATTGTAACAATAAAATTATAAAAATGATTGAAAAACATACCTTTGACTATCGCTAAAAATAATTTGTCAGAAAAAAATTCTCTATTATTTGGCGACAACGAGACTATTCGATTATGAATAAGATCCTACCACTAGAGTAGGGCATCAGGTAATCTTTTTCTGCAAAAGTGGTATTGCTGTCAGCCGAGCACTCAAATTGTCTCAATCTCTATCACTCCCAAATGATTGAGATATTTTTCAAATAATTTCGAGTTTTATCCATCAATGAACCAAAAAGAAAGCATGATTTGTACGAATTTTTGTATAAAAAAGTGGATAATTTGGTTTGAATATCGTCGAGTGCTGTCTCATTGTATGACTTATTTATTTAAGCTTGAAGTTCACCAGTAAATCAAATGCATTGAGAATCACGCAAATATGCCATTATAACAAACAAAGCCCTTTCCTTGTAGATAATATGATCTCGATATCTATCATGATAGCCATTTGCACAGTTATTCCGTTGATTCATATTTTTCTGTTCGGTATTTCAGTGACATTTATAATGAAATGGAATCTCATCATAGCTGGAGAACAATTTTTTGACTGATTGGGTGACCCGATGGCGTGGGAATAAAATTACTGGGAATAATAGTTTTCTATACTTTATACCTCATAATATATTATAGCTTCGTATGAGGTTTCATATGATTCAGAAAAGAGTAAATTAATGTGAAAAAGTCCTAATATATTAGGTCAGGTGTGATGAAGAGGCAAGTCTTTGAAAAGGTGGGTGAATATCATGAACTGATTTTCCGATGATCATCATTCACCCTTTACGCGATTGCAAAGAACTCATGTCCAGACTTGTGTACACCTGTTCTGTGATGATCATTATTTTTGTTGATGAAGTTTCACTTCTGCGGTCTTACGCTATACTTATATATTGATAGTGTTTGTGAATATAGTTTTTATGAAATAAACAAGACTAGACTTCACACCCAATGAAAGCAATGCTATTCTCAAAAATTATGGGTTATTACACTGCCTGTAAGTGGCAGTACGCTTGTGATTATCAATTAAACCACCTTTCAATTATTAGGCGATGCAAATATCATACGTTTTTGTGTGAAATTGCTTTATATTTCACATCACTTAACACATTAATTATATAAAGCTCAGTTGCGTGAAAATGTGCAGATGTTTTCAAGTAATAAACAATGTAAGGATCAGCGAGTGTTGATATATTTAATTAATAAGGCATGTGATTAATTGTCTTCTCGTTATTTCGGAGCTTATGACATAAATCTTTGCGAAATGGGCTCATTCTACAGTTACTCAATTTCATTTATGCAATCAATTTAAGACATCAACTTTTATTTCCCGTTATTTTATTTTTTTTTTATCATTAAATAATGTTTTTCGTCAATTGTACCGCAGAATTGCGACAAATTTATTTACCGTATAATCAATTTTCAAAAAATAATTAGTTATTTTCGCAGTGCCTGAAAAAATTGTTCAGAATCTCTTGTTTCAACTCATTTATTTTATTTGAGAGGATTGGCTAAAATCCAGAAACTTGTTAATGTAATTAAGAATTTTCTTTTTTTTACTTATTAGTAATTGTGAAACATTGTTTTTTTTTTGAAATTCAAATTGAGTTTACAGTGTATGCAAAATAATAATTTAATTTAATAAAAAATTGTTTCACGTAATATGATGTTTTAAAAAAAATAATTTCCTAACTTATAAGTATAGCTTTACTTTAATGCTATGGAAAAAGCACTTTGACTCGAGTCGACTGATCTGATAAGTTTATAAAACATAAGTATTGAAGAAGAAAAGTTTTGAATCTTTTTTAAGATTGTCTAAAGGGATGTGCATAACATATATGTGTTATTGAATGGATATGATGGTGAAAACCTGCTTTGTCAGAAGACCGGTGTGATAATTTCATGTATTTCCCGTATAATGCAAGTTAGGTCGTGATGGTGGCAAATGCAGGAGTATTACTTCATGGGCGATACGATTCTCGACAGACTACAATCTCAAGCCTTGAGCCCTTTAATATTCTTCCCGCGATAGTATCACAAGATATATTTGAGCTGAATTCATGTGCGATCAAAACAACGCTTTACACTTACGACTTTATTAGAACTAAGAGTATGCTATTATATGACGAGAGCCACTAAATTAAATTTTATAAGTGTATATCGGCTTTTGCATTGCAACTGCTCAATGTCTTTCACTCCCCCATCAAATTGGCAGGTATTGAAAGACAAAACCCACTATTTTCATAGAGGTGTTAATAGTAATTTGCATTCCTTTACTTTAAAAATATCATATTTCAGATCAGATCAAAGCTTGAAAGTAAAACAATTTTACCAAATTTTTAATTCAATTTCACCAATTCTAGTGTTTAAAGACGAGAAAATAAAATAATTTTCTCTGACCTTCAATTATTTTTTTAGCATAAAAAATCTACATATTTGATGATTTATTTAGAAACTCAATTTATCTGCAATAATAATAAATAAGATCAACAAATGGAAAACAATTATACTTTAAAATACTATTTGAATTTTCAATAATTACAAAAATTAAATTATCGAATATTTAAAAATGATGGCCAAATTTTCAATGTTAAAATTGGTGAATTTTAAACACTCCACATAATCTATGCATTCATGGTCTATATTTAATATGATTGGTCAACTTATTAAATTTTCATCTTTATAAAGAGTTCAGAAACATTCAAAATAGTGATGGCAGTTATTTTTAAAAGACCCCATTCCCATCCCAACCGATTGAGAAAAATATTCACCCCATCCCAACCCCACCAAAATTATTTTATTACCC